>JAQGCB010002871.1:0-10698 GCA_034698835.1 Protaphorura tricampata | reverse complement strand
GTTGTCTACGTAATATGTGCATTAAAAAAATGAAGTACATAAATCACCTGTACTGAACATGTGTCAAAATTTTATTCATGTACACAAAGTTTTCAATATTAAGTCATCCTGGTCCAATAATAATAAATAATAAAGTTTAATACAGTCAAACTTATTTAGATTATGTAACTACAATTATCATATATTTATAATACGACATTGATACACTTAGTTCGAATTCACATAAGCCGGCTAATTAAAGGTATACAGAAAAATTTCTTGGCACATGGGAGCAATATACATTTTGACTTTATATCACTAATGTTTACAGAGACCCATTACAGAGAATTTAGAACTATCACAAGGATATGAGGTCACGGGTTTATAAATACTAAATATTCTTACTTCGCAAGTTCTGCAACCTTTAACATAGTTAGTTTTACCATTCCTCAAATTCATCGACTATTTCTGGATTCAACGAGTTTGATAATGTAGGTACTACGGTTCCTTCATTTGTATTTACAATTGGTGATGTTAAATAATTTTACATCACAATATTACTTTCATCAGAGTCACTCGGCCGCTGCGCTGGAGACTGAATAATTTGATGTGTCCTCTGTAGTGATAGGTTACCGCGTTCAGAATTTGTCGTTTCCTTGTTCTGCGTGGAGTTTCCATTCTTAGTGTTTTCAAGTGGTTCTTTTTTCGAGATGAATTAGCCCCTTGTCTGCCAGTTGAATTACGGAACCACTTTTCATTAACTCGTTCACTGTAGACTCATCCGGAATTCTTTCGTGGGGAGTCGAAATTACGGCATCTGAAAACATTATGGGTTTATTAAAAACATGTCAAAATATGTGTAAAAAGTTGAATGGATATTTAATTAACTTGCCTCGCACTGCTTCAGCTATGCGTGAGTTGTAAAGAACGGGAACTTCCAGGAATGATAATGGTTTGAAGATTTTGTTGCAATCCAGTGGCGATTACTTTTTCACGTACCCCATTGACTTCAGATGCTCCACAATCAGTGTCACTAGATTCTGGAATCTCTGCATTTACGGACGTCTTCAATGCACTCGCTTTAAGCTGAGCACGATCACAATTGTCTAAATCAAAAATGTTATTTTTTAATATTAAGTAGGAGCATAATATTCCGTTGTAAGTTCAGGAAATGACCATAAAAAATGGAAACTATTAGGGGTATGGGGGAAAGAATTCTTATCCCCGTAAATAGTTAATGATTATCGTAAATTTTTGGGTTATTAAAATTATTCATGAATGTCTAAGTGTTGGCGTTGTACAATAGAAAGAACTGAAACTTACCATATGATTTGACAAATTCAATATTGTATGATTTAAAAGCTGAATCTGGTCTGGTCTTCCGTCCAGGCCAGTAGCACTGATTAGTTTCGATCATTACCCAGGAGGATGGAACAACCGGTTATCCTTCGTAAATAGTACAACTGAGAAATTTTTTATTGTTCCCGTGATCAGTCCAATGTTATTCTTGACGTGACGTAACTTCAACTAACAGAACGACTGGGTTTATTCGCAAAACTTTGATGTGGAGGCTCGGTCTACCACGCACTGCCAAGGACACGTCCATAAGTCGAAAATGGCGGCACAAGTTTAAACTGTACTATTCATGTACAGGATTGCAACGAAATTTCCGTGTCGTCACTTCATCGATGACACTGTACCGTTCCTGTACACTGCTCGCCAGCACGTGTTAATATTGAAAACTCGTGCAATGTTTCGGTAATGAAAAGTCAAGCACAAAGAAGAGATGGGAGTTCCCGCATTAAAACGGTACTGTTAATGCACATGTATATCCGTGTCGGTATCAGGTGCACGTAAAATGTACATGGAAAGTCCAAACGAAATCGTTATGAATTGCGCAGTTCGTAATAGGTACATGCCATGTGCAGTAAAACGACAAATGGTTTAGCATGTATCGTTCATGCTTGTGTTATGTGTGGAGTATTTCTGTACTGAAAATATCAGTAGAAAACCGGCATTTGCCGGTATTCTACCAATGGAAAATCGGTATGAGTGTTGGTTGGGTTAAATCTGGCGGGACTGGCTTTGTCAATTTTGCCGCCGCCAAATCCTCTATGTCAATTTTTTTTATTTTTGACGTTCGACGCGGGAACGAAAAATTTACACCGAAAATAAAAAGGAAACTTTTTATCTTCTGGGTCGGTTCTTTTTTCAAAATTCTAACGCGTTGTTCTCGCATGTCTCTCACAAGAAAACAGTGACCTTGACCCCTGGGACCGGTAAAGTGACCGTGACACGAACAACGCCTCAAATTTATTTTTACAATACAGTTGTACGGTACGGTTTCGTCTTCATTAATGTTGAGTTATTTTTCTAAATAAATAGTCACAAAAACTGGAATTTCATAATTTCTGAAAAAATTGAATAGTATGAAATCATGTAGTATGAAAAGTTATCTTTAATTTTTTTAATGGCAATGCGAACTAAGAGTGATGGTTCTATAATGAGCAAGGTTGAAAGTGGAATTGACCTTGACATTTTCTAGACAAAGAAAATACTCATTGTACTTTGTAATTCGGTGTTTTGTTCGTAATTTCGGTTAAAAGATGATATTGTTTTTTAGTTTTCAGACTTTGATTTGATCGTCTCCGGCACCCAGTAGTCCAACATCTGAGAATAGTACTTCAAATCATGGCTTCTTCAAAAGTCGGTTAGTGTTTAAAATTAGTTAGAATTTTTATTTTAAAATTTTTGTTTTGAGATTCTGTAATTAAATTCGACATTTGCCTTTTCAGAAACAATTGCTCAGGACAAAGACAACTTCCTCGCAGCATATGTTAAATTACCAGAGGTAACTTCTATATTCTATCATCTATAAAAGTTGTTGTGTCACCAATTCGATTTTATAATGTTTTCATTTTTCACAGAAATCTTCAACAACCATTCGATTCTTTGACCGGGATGAAAAGTACGCTTTGTATGGTAGTGATGCAGTTAAAGCAGCAGAAGATTCTCCCACATCATCAAGAAATTCAATTCGGAAACTCCATAACCCAAATCTCTCTGTGACCGTCGACTATATTAACCTTAGGAGACATGAGTTTGAAGTCTACGTTCGTGATCTCCTTCTTATAAAACAGAACAGAGTTGAAGTTTGGGTCAATCGGGGAAAGAATGATTGGTTTGCTCAATACAAGGTCCGTGGTTAACCATAGGCATTTCAATAATATATTTTTGTCTTTAATTTTGATTATATATCTCTTAATTTACAGGGATCTCCGGGGAACTTAACTCAATTTGAGGATTTACTATTTAGTAACGCAGAAGTGAATGTCAATAATGGAGTGATTGGAATCAAAATTGGAGCTTCGGACAGAAACAAGGTTATACACTTAAAAATTAAAACTTCAAATGGAGCGCAGCTCATTCGGTTTGGAGAGACATTTAGACTCTTCCTGTATATCAGGAGTAAATAATTTTTTTAACATTCCGTTGAATAGGTGATTGGAGTTGGTCTTGTCAATATGAATGAATGTATCATCAACTTGATTGAATTTATTGACAATGATGCATTGTCCAACCTGGAATCCGTTCTCGTTCAATTGTCACCAAAGGAGGCCGTTATTTCGACTACAAATTCTCAGTCGGAAGATTTAGCTCAACTTCGAATGGTAAATACACAAACTTATAGGTTGTGTTACAGAATTACTAATATTACTAATATTGAATTCGTAGGTGTTGGAAAGAAATGCGATTCTCATAACTGAGAGAAAACCCTCGGATTTTGACACGAGTAATATAACACAAGATTTAAGTCGTGTACTCCGAGTCAAAGCAAAGGAAACACAGAATCTAGCAGCAAATCCTGAGTTGTCAAAAGCAGTGGCAGTCTCCGCTTTGGCAGGAGTTCTTAAGTACCTGGAACTGGTCACAAATGAAGATTTTTTGAACCAATTTACTTTGTGTCCTTTCGATATGAATCTTTACGTTAAAATGGATTCTGCCGCTTGTGAAGCCCTTCATTTGACTGCTAATCCTTATGAGTCTGTTCGAACGATTTCTCTGACTTCAATTGTTGACCATTGTCGAACTGCACAAGGTCATCGGCTCTTATCACAATACTTAAGACAACCACTGATGTCCAAAGATGCTTTGGAAGAAAGATTGGATTTGGTTGAATTGCTCATGAATGATTTGGCTTTGCGACAGGCTCTTCATGAAGAACATTTGAGACGAATCCCAGATTGCCAAGTTTTGGCAAGAAAGTTTCAGCGAAAAAAGGCTACACTTCTTGATTGTTACAAGTAATTATATTAGCTATAAAATACTACCCACCCAACCCCGCATAAATTACGTTTTCTATTTTTTTAGAACTTATCTTTGTTTGACGAAATTGCCGAAACTTATTGAGGCTTTGGAAAATCATGCGAGTGAAAAGTCTGTTGTTTTGACTACTTTCTTCATTGAACCTTTACAATCTCATGCTCCTGATTTTGAAAAATTCAAAGACATGATTCAAGCCACTTTGGATTTGTCATTAGCTGAACAAGGAGAGTTTATGGTCCGGCCAGATTTTGACGATTCGTTGGCAGGTACATTTTAATTTAGACGGCACAATTTGTGTATTGTGTATGTTATGTTATTTGATTTGATTCTTTTACTTCAAAGAATTAAGAGCCGACATGGATGAACTCAAGGTGAAAATGGAGAGAGAGATGAAGAGAGTACAAGAAGAAAATAATTTGTATGACAAGAAATCTGGTGTAAAATTGGAATGGAGTCCAAAGGACGGTGGTTTTGTTCTCAGGGTCACCTTAAAGGTACTTTCTGGTTTCTAATAGAATCTTCGTTTATCTTAAATAATGTTTTCCCGATTTCGAAAAACGTATGTTTTTTTTGCAGGATGAGAAGGCCATTCGAAACAACAAAGAATTTTCGATCGTGAGTTCTGTGACATCAGGGGTCAGGTTCACAAGTGAAACTCTCACGAGACTTAACGAACGATACAGTGCTAAGACGGCTCTTTACGACGAAGCTCAAAAGGATTTCATGGATGAACTTCTGGCGGTCGCTTGTGAGTGAAAACCTATACTGTGTTTGTGTTATTTCATTGTTCTTCTTCTAAAATAGCGTTTTAATATTTTCACTCTTCAACAATCAGGTGAGTATCACACTAATTTGGAACAATTGGGCACAATATTGGCCAAATTGGACGTGTTCATTAGTCTTGCTGTTGTGGCCAGTACCGCTTCATGTCCATTTGTGCGACCAATTCTACGTCCCCGTGGGACTGGGGTCTTAAACTTCACACAACTCAGGTAAGTACTTAATTAAATTTACTTTGTAATCCTCAAGAGAATTTAAAATGTTTTATTTAATTAATATTAGGCATCCAATCGTTGAAGCTCAACCTGGAGTTAGTTTTATTCCAAACGATATCGAGTTTCGCAGAGGTTTGTCTTGTACTCAGATATTGTAAGTGTATATTTTGTTGTTGTTCTGTAATTAATTTTGGTGATTAATTCAGATGGAGCGTCTTTTTATATTGTGACTGGGCCTAATATGGGAGGAAAGAGTACATTTCTTCGATCTGTTGGGGTCGCCGCACTTCTGGCTCATATTGGCAGTTTTGTTCCTGCTGATAAAGCCGAGGTTTGTTACAATTATTCTATTCTTCTTTCAAGACTAGAAAATATTCTGTGCAGATTTTTAAACTGATATGCACATTTCTCAGGTATCGATCGTTGATTCAATTTTGGCTAGAGTTGGAGCTGGAGATTGTCTCATCAAAGGAGTGTCAACGTTCATGGCAGAAATGATTGAGACCTCATTCATTCTACGGGTAAGCAATTCAACCAATTTTTTAATTAAAACTTGCCGTTTCTTGGGTTGTGTGAAATGAGAATTGGATTTTCATTATCTCAACAGACAGCTACAGAAGATTCATTGGTTCTTATTGATGAGTTAGGACGTGGTACATCTACTTATGATGGTTTTGGATTATGTTGGGCCATATCACAGTAAGTCGATTTTTTATATTTAATATTCCATAGATATCATAGATTAATCCCATGATGTCATTTTTTCAGTCATTTAGCTTCGAAAGTAAAATGTTTCACTATCCTTGCAACCCATTTCCACGAGTTGACGGAATTAGAGCATGAGATTGACACTGTCCGCAATGTCCACGTTACTGCGATGGCCGATGAAATGGGCCTTACAATGTTGTTCAAAGTTGATTCTGGTCCTTGTGACAGAAGTTTCGGTCTACACGTAGCACAACTGACGGGATTTCCTCCGGAAGTTATCCAGGTAATTCATTTAATTTCAGATAGCCAGAAAGTCTTAGCCTGGCCTGAATAAATTCCTATATAAATTCATCTTCTGCTATATTTTAAGAGTGCTCGTGAAATGGCAGACAAATTGGAAAATTTTACAGCTGGAGCCACTGCAGAAGATGATGAGGCTTCTGTCAAGAAAAGACGGACAGAGAAGCAAGTGAGTTGTCAATTATCAGTGCAACCGCCTGACTTTTTAGTGGACATTATAAATCTTTGAATTATTTTTCTCAGACTGCGGAGGCTTTGATGGAGGAATTCCTTCAAACCGTGGAGAAGTTAGAAGAGACTGCGACCAACGACGAAAATTTTCAAGAGAAAGTGAAAATGGAATATGAGAAAATCAAGGAAACTTTAGGACCAATCTTTCATCACATTGGTCAACCCTTGACCTTAACTAGCGATACTTCAGAAACTCCAGATTGTTGAAAAAAGAGCTCTACGCGATTGGATTACTTACCCGAATAACAAACAAGAAACAAAATTAGGATCTCGTTAAGTGTTTTTTTTACGATTTTTTTAGCAGTAAAGGTAATTCTTAGGTTACATAATTTTTAAAACTGATGTGCGCTGCTGTACGGAAACAGAAAATTAAATTTGACATTTTATTCATTGACATTTGACATTCATATTTTGCTTTGTAAGTTTTGTCAGCAATTTTGACTTTGAAAACAGTTGTCTTGAGGTGTCAATAAAATTGTACGAGTCCAATAATCCTTCTAAAGTTTTACTTTGCAAATGCGTATTAAATTAATAATGAGTCTACATTCTACACACTCTGCACGTAAAAACAGAATACCATCTAGTTTGTACCTCCAAGGCAAGGTTTGATTAGAATAAAATACATTATTTAGTCATGAACGAGCTGGGTGACGAGGAAAGGTGGAATCGACTGGATGTTGTCAGTCAGGTCTCCATAGTGACGAAAGTCGTTGATTTGTTTGGAACTTGACTTGACTCACACTTACTCACTCACGTTTCGTTGGATTCACATTTACATTGCTGTCCAAGATTCTTCAGATTCAGTTGCTGGTTAGACTCTTAGGTCAACACACGTACACGTACTGTACTGTATGTAACTTCACTGTTTGTATCGTAGTCAATGGTAGTGCATCCGCTGGGTCATGTCAGGGTCATCACTTTGATTTCTCTGGTCATGACACTTGACAAAAGTTCCTAGTGTTTCAACTGTGTGCAAGGGAATCACTTTTCATGTAAAAATCAGATTAAAAATTAGTTCTAATTAGTTGTACCTGTATTATGATTTGATTCGCTGCTGAAACATTTCCGAATAGAACCCGGTCTGTATAATAGTACCCGGGTCTCGAATACAACCCGTGTCTTTCTCATTCCCTTCTTTCGCTAGGCTGACTCTAATGGAGAAAGTGGTGAAAGTATGTGACCATACCCGAATGATTACTACCCCGGGGTTCTGTTCGGAAAACGGCATACACATTTCCAAAAATGTCAATGCATAGAGTTCGGATACAAAAATAAAAAATGAATACATTTCACGACGAACTTTTCATATTCTTGACCTCATGACACCTTGATGGCTTGAATTTGACATGAAAAGTGATTTCCTTGTTAGTTTGTGGATTGGAATTAGATGGTTCGGTACAATAACCTTGTGAGTGAATTGAAATTATTTTGACTGTCACCGTGACGGTTTTTTGTGAACAATGAGTGGTCAGGGTCAATCATCATCCCCTACAAGTCGTCCATTCTATGAACTCCCAACAAGTATAAAATCTTGTTCAAAGATAATTCAAGAGACAAGGTTACAATTATTGACCACGGGTGGTGGAAGGTCAGGGACTGCTTGGGGTGAACCTCATCAAACCCAAGCATCATTTGGCTTAGGCTCAACAACCACCACCAATACCAGTACTTCCATTCTTCGTTCAAAATCTTCAATTGGAGATGTGTTATCATCAAGGTTGGGGGAAACAATGTCAGTGTCATCAAATAATCCAACTGGAATTCGTCCTGTTCACACACAAAGACCATTTACTCCAAGGGAAAGTGACAACCTTTGGGGGATTTCAGCCAGGAAAAGACCTCCGAGTGCCATTACGTAAGAAAAGTTGCACTTTTTTTAAGTAATTTCATCCAACTACACTTGGCTTTTACCACTATGGTCCCTTTCGCTGACCGAATAGAAAGCAACCCAATCTCTAGGTAACGCAACAGTATGGAACTACCTATATGTCCAATCATTCATTACGACGAGTGTCAATTAATGTGTGTGTCAATCAATCGGTTGGGAATTAAATTATTCAGATTATATCACCTACACGGTGGTACTTGCAAACCCCAAGCTGCCATATGCGAAAATGATACACTTTAAACACTTATACATGCATACCTATTCCAATTTGATGGATAGTTGTATTGTTTCGACGCCTAATTTTGAGAAGATTAAATAATTCAATTTAACACTGCGACGAAAAAAATTCTATAAATACATGCTTAAGTGACTAATCAAATCCGATGGTATGGTGAAAAAAATTATTCGGATAAAATTGGTGCCTTGGTGGCTAGCAAGTTCAATCATTAGAGTTAAATTGTTCAACGTAACTTCTGGCCGAGTGTCAAGTTAAAAGAGGTCGTAATTGGTTTTGCCATTTTAGCATCATTAGTTTCAGATAGTGCTACAGTGTTACGTCTCCCATCAAATAACTCGACCTAATTTAATTGCCTCACTGATTTTGCCTATAAGCAAGATTACACCAATCAATGCCACGGTCATGGATAGTTCCTTTTAATTATAATTACGTACCGAACGGATTGTATATTCGTTCGCCCACTTTCATCGATTTCTTCGTAAGAATCAATGGGGAAAGTGAGAGAAAGGCACTACTTTACTACTTATATTACAGAGGACAGGCTTGTATTCCGGGTAAATTATTATGCTGCTAATTAATTTACAAGAGTCAGCAGTCTCTGACAATCCTCTTCTCTAGTGAGAAGCAATTTCTAAACTTTCCACCTTATTGTTGCAGTTGTCCGAATTAACCGAAACTACGTATAAATGAGCCAGATTTGTAGCCAAATTCTCTATTATCTCTATAATGATTCCATTAATAGAGATTTTTTATCGCGCATTCTAAATGGTTCCGATTTTCTTGCGATTAGCGATTCTGTTATCTGGATTAGCTGTGTCCCCCATTTTCACACCGGACAGAGAAGTCAGCTTTTCAATTCAACATTTTTTGATAGAAAAGTGTCGAAGTACGGATCGTACTGTCGTACTTGATGAATTTTGGACAAATGCATGTTTTTCAAATATTTTACGGACCTTCACGTTTACCCATTTATGGGAATTATTCACGTTTCATTCCCATTTGTGTACATAAATTCCTACACTTAAGCACCACATTAATAAAGAAATATTGCGGAAACGTACTATTAAAAACATTTTATGGTATTGGAAAATTGGAATATATATCGCGACACACGTACACATCGACCTTGGAAACTTTCCTTCGGTTTTCAATGTATCATCCCATATGTCATGTAAAATCAGAGTAGCGTATAATGCGTGTACGCCACGCATCCTTCCGTATAATTAAAAGATTAATTAGATCGATATTGTATGTATAATCGATACTTAACCTGAAACTCAAGGCGAACTGAGCTCTTTTTCCTGCGAGATTTTTTGCTGAAAATGCCGAATGCCATATGGGTAACAATAGAATAGGTACTCCACTTCCACTTAATTTTCCCTTTGTCCCCATAATTTGCAAAACAAAACAAAAACCAAACCAAATGTTTAGATAAAACATAAAGCGATGAGGAATTCGAATTCGAGCCATAATTATCCATTCCTTTGTCTGAAATCGGAATTCAATCGTCCTCGTAGATGACTTAATTATTAATAACCTCCGCGGTAATTTGACCGCCGGTGAGAATCAAACCATGCATCAACCAGCTAATGATATTCATGGTGGTTAATGGTTCTGTTTGAAGAAATTGCATTATTAAATGTCTCTTTGGTCTCCTTTTCCTTTGTTCCTGTATTACAGACCAACTTTCACCCAACTGTCCTAGAGGGACAGTACTCCGATGTTAATCAGAAATTTTTTATCAATATTATCAGCTAGTAGTTAAATCAATACATTTTCTACCAAAACTGTGTTGGGGATGTTAAAATTATCCAGGCATAGTATGCTGTGGATATTCGGTAATTTCTAGACCGAACAAAATTTTTAGAAAACAAGTAATGCTCTTTCAAGCTTATCGTAAATCATAGCAATTAAAATAATTTTATCCTAATTAATTGATGACACTAATTAAGGATGCGGTTCAGAATTAGCCTGCAGCATCTACCCGAAAACTTTCCCTTGTCAATTGCCAAACAAAACCAACTCATTAGCAA
>JAQGCB010002870.1:0-10699 GCA_034698835.1 Protaphorura tricampata | reverse complement strand
TCTGAGTTGAAAATTCCATTCATTTGCAATATTGGTCAATCCAACGGAGAAAACCATGACTAAAAGTACGAAGCTCCTTGAACAATACAATGCATAATTATGTAGGGCAATCACAAGTGCACCATAGTAATCCCGATACTCCGATAATAGACTTTCTTTCACAAAGTATCGAAAAACAAGGACAATCATTAAGTGGACTCCTTCGATGAATGGATTCAATTCCAATCTGTAGTAGTAAAACATGAGTGCTTCTCCGATGACTTGAACAATTGACCACACGATAAAAATGATTGTCAGAAGCCGAATCCCAGTAGTTACATTAAAATTCAAATCGTTCAGGTTTTCCACCCACCGTGTTATAAACTCAGCCATTCTCTCTCCATGCATTAGAACGCTAAAACTTGAAGTGGTTGCCATAATCAGAGTGGTTACAAATACTATTCCAGTCACCCAATTCTTGTCCAGAAGTAATTTCTCAATTTGTCTGGAACAAAAGAAAAATTAAAAATCAGTCCAATATTCCGTCTGCACCAAAAAGTGTGAGGGATTTCTAATAATTTATTTTATACGTCAGAGGGTCATTAATGTCCTCATCATCAAAAAAGATTCCAAGGAATGACACGATTGTGATCACAGTTAGCAAAAACAAGAAGATTGACATGACAAGAAATGTATAGAAGTATGGGCGGTGACGGTCAAATTTACAGGAAAATTGTCGACTGGCCGGATCTGGATTTCTCACGAAAATGAATGGCCATCTAGCTCCAATAACAAGGTACATCCAGATAACATACAAAGGGTTACGCTCTCGCTTTGGCTGGTCACTATATATAAGACATTGGCCAATTAAAGAGTACTCAATCAAGTAAAATGTTTATGGACTCATTACCGATCACGATGTTGAAAAATTGTCTGTCGTCTTTGCTTTGTTTCACTTGGTGATAAATCGCGGACCCAAGACATATCTCGGCCATCTGACCCATTTGTCTCTGCATTGTCTTCCTCTAGTTGGCCAGTCCCGGAAGTACTGTAAGCCCGAAAAATAAATTGATTCTGGTCATTGAGGACTGAGCGATACCCAAAAATGTCATCTTTCAAGTGATCCTTAGCTCTCCTTTTGACTTTCGTTGTCCCTTCCTTGACATGAGACGTTTCATTAGGTTCGATAGGAATCTCTGCTACTGCTATATTGAGCAATTCCTTCTGTGGTTTGTCGTGTTCCCAGTCAATACTTTGTCTCCAATCCACAGTCTCGACAGTTTCGATAGAAGGACTGATTGATTCAGACAACTCATGTGTTTTGTGTTTTTTCTTTATTTTATTCTTATGGTGCTCCTCTTTTGGTTTCATGGTAGATTTTCTACTATGTCCATGTTTCCCATGTCTATGTGTTTCTTGTCCAATCACGACGGATGAGTCAGCTTCCGGTTTAGAGTTAATTTCGACAGTTTCGTCTTTTGGCTGCATGATAGATTTTCTACCAAAAAATGCATCAGTTTCCCGTTCCCAGGTCTTTCTCCTGGAATTCAATTTTTCAGACTGTTGGTGACTTTCTTTTCTCTCTCTCATCTCTCCATCTTCTATCCGTCTTTTTTTATTTCCGCCATGTTTGTCTTCATGATGTTTTAATTTCTTTGGCCTTTTATGTGTCGCTTTACCCGGTTCAGGGACTTCGACACCTGGTTCAACGGGGTCATGAAGCGTTGAAACTGTCGCTATTGTCGAAATCGAAGGATGGTCACTTTGAAAATGGGTGTGACTATTAAGATTTGCCACTGAAGTGGATGGCATCGTTTGCAGCGATGAATCAACTGCTTCATTAGGATTTCGGGGTCTCTTCTTACCCTTTTTAGCTTTACGATGAGGATCCTTACTCTTGTCCTCCATTACAATTAAGATGATTCAAGTCAGATATCTAATGTTAAAACATTTGATTTCTACACGACAAGACAAGATTCCGAATTGGATTTGATAAAGACATTCGAATTAACCAAAAATTAGTGTCAAAATCTTTGATATTCTTGTTACTGTTTGTTTTATTCTGCCAAGTTGCTCCAGAAATAGGATGATACCCCACAAAATGAATATCTCATAGTTTTGCCAGTGGTACAATTTCCCTACGCATCGATTCGGGTCTCTATTTTTTAAGCTTTCATGTCCGGGGTATTTTTTTTACAATATAAATCTTACAATTTCTTACTGAAGCATTTACTGTTTTACTACCGCCTGTACCCAGGTATATTAATTTTAATGGCGAAAATGCATCTCTTTGAAATTCGTCGGTAGTTTTAATTATCGTACGCAATTAACCATTAATTTCCGTGTAAATTGTGGTGCGCTATTTTGGACAACCATTACCATGCGTATTTTGTAATGGGGATCTTTGAGATATAATTTCCTCCCTGTTAGAATTTGCGGCGGAGAATTTGCCTTGCTTTTGAAACTAATCGGGTTCGGAATTCCGATTGCCGATTCAGAATTTTAAGAACTGCACTGCATTAAAAAATGTTGATTCTTCGAAGGTTTAATTGTAATTTGAATTACTCATCACTTTTGACTGTTGAAAAAGAATTGAATGGAGGGAGAGTGAGGTCAATCGGGTCATTCTGGAAGTCCAAGGGTGACAAAGATGTAAGCGTCATTTCATCTCCCACAACCGCCGCTGATCTTCCTGACCCGGAAGCGTTGGCAATTTCACGTAATTTACAAAATTAATTCTATTCGTTCGTAATAAAAAAATATTATTTAGTACCTACCTAATTTTTTTTATATATTTCCAGAGAGACCACCATTGCCGATAATTACAGAAAGGAAGCTCGCATTTCCTAAAGTTGGACGAATTCCTCGTCAAGCATGGGTTGAAAATCTTGATGCTGTTAAAGAAACAAAATTAGGGATGATTGACCTTCATCCAGACATTTTTGGTGCATTTCCACACATGGACTTGATTGCAAAGAATGTTCATTGGCAGAGATTGTATAAGCATATTGTGAGTCAACTTATTGTTTTGCCGTACTGTAATCTAATATTCTATATTTTGTATAAAAGCATTGATTTATTTTCTCTAAGTCGTGGTCAGGCATCGCAGCGTATTTCTCGTGGAGGAAAAATAGACAGTCATTTGGCTCTTCTGAGCGAAATGGATGTTGTCTATATTCTTCCATTAGTTAAAAAAGTTCGAACTGAACCTTTTTAACTAATTGAGAGGGGAAAGGACCCTTAAGAAGGAAACCTGGTCGATCCCACGCCAAGCTATCTAAAACCCCTCTGGAACCCCGCCGGGGAATTGATCCCCACTAGAGTGAAAAGACAAGGGCAGCCTTGTGCTACGACGGCCATCCCGATTTCATACAATTCATGATAAACAATCTGTATTTTACACTGAAGAATTGAATTTATTTATTCGTAGGACTGGAGATGGGCTCCAACTAGGGCTGAGTTACCTGGTTCGGGTAAGAAGCCTTGGCCGCAGAAGGGACTCGGGAAAGCCAGACATGGTTCTAGAAGAAGTCCTATATTCTACAAGGGTGGGAGTGCCCATGGACCACGTACGTTGTTTTGTTATTCCTCAAATTCCTCAATAAACTTCTCTGGCTAACTTCTTGTTTTATCTTTTCTTTTCAAAATTAGGTGGTCCTACATCTTATTTCTATATGTTACCATTCTACGCTCGTGTCAACGGTTTGATTTCAGCTTTGTCCATTAAATTTGCTCAAGATGATTTGAAAATCGTTGACACTCTCGACATCCCTTCACAGGACCCTAAATTTTTAGAGAATTTGGTGGATGAGAGGAAATGGGGATTGTCAGTTCTATTTATTGATGAGTGAGTTTTAGATCTAATGATTTTATTACATTTCATCTGAAATATCGCCAAATATCATCTGACTTACTTTTCCTATTTTTTTTTATTGCAGTACGGACTTAATGCCGACAAACATAACAATGGCGACGGACTCAATTGGTCAAATGAATTTGATGCCAGTCTACGGCCTAAATGTTTTTTCAATGTTGAAACATGAAACATTGGTTCTAACATTAGCGGCTGTGAATCGTTTAGAAGAAAAATTACTTTATCATCTACATCGAAATGATTCAATTACACCGGCCAAAAAATTTTATGGTTAGATTTAATAAAAAAAAACTCGTTTCTACAAACATTTAGTCAATCATTGTCAAGAAAATATGAATAAAAGTCCTTATTTGCATTTTCAATTGTTTTTTAATTTATTTTTGAACTCCCGGGAATACCGTACGTACACGTAAACGTCAAAGTAAACCTTAATTTTTAAATATTGTTAAATGTAATGAGTGGAATAGACAATACACGACGTAAACTAAACACATAAAAAATTTACCCATATTATAATTATAATTAAACTACACTAAAATTTTCAGGGTCCGACTTCAGATTCATTCTTTTTTTGTTGTTGTTGGTTAGGACAGGAGGATAGGAATGCCCGTCCAGTCAAGTCTTCCATCTTATACAGTTATCAATCCATTTTTTTGTTAAATTTTTATGTATTCGGTGTAATCAACACAAACTGTTTAGTCACACCCCCATAGGCTCCAACGATTAAGACCTGAAGTGGGAATATTTCTTGGTCTTGCTTGCAAACGACGGACTTCTCGGCGTAAACGCTTCACTTCCTATAAAAGAGTAAAATAAACAGAATTAGAATTAAAAAAAAACTATAACAATTTAGCAATTATTGCAGTGGAATTAGATAGAATCCGAATCCGGAATCTCAAGAATCCAGACACTATTTGTAGAATGTCTGTTGTTAAAGAGGTCAAAACGGCCACATCTGGGATTTGCACAATTTGCAGGCCTCATTGTCTTGTCATTGAATAATTAAACTCTTAAGTAAGTTGCTAGTAGTACGAAAAAAATCCTTCATACCTTTTCATTGAACTTGACAATGTACTCCTGAAGACGGATGGTGTTCTGAAGGGCGCTCACAAGTTGCTCTTGGTATGATTTGATAGCCACTCTTTGGGCCCGAATGATCTTGTCCTTCCCTTCTATCTC
Organism: Protaphorura tricampata; assembly: GCA_034698835.1. Lineage (NCBI taxonomy): Eukaryota > Metazoa > Arthropoda > Collembola > Poduromorpha > Onychiuridae > Protaphorura > Protaphorura tricampata. The sequence goes on along the minus strand of JAQGCB010002870.1, from coordinate 5,667 downwards.
TTTCACTTTCTCAGCTACCTTGGCCTTACTACAAGTATGCTGCTTTTTCGGTTTTCCGTTCTTTGACCCTTGCCCTTGTCCAGCTGGTCGAACGGTGCTAAAAAAGCCAAAATAATACAAAATTATTATCATATTCCAAAATGAGAATGAAATTAAATTCAAATTCTTGTTTTTTAAACGGATGGTTGATTAGTACACTAATTGTTAACAAATTAATAATTAATTAATTAATAATAATTAAAAGAATGTCCTTCTAGAAGGCAGCGATATCGAATCGATCGGATGGATAATTCAATACAATATAAAATCAGATAGCCCGGAAATCCGATACCGACGAACGACGAACATTATGTCACACATCATGTGAGCACTGCTGAAACTGCCGATATCTGATATCTGGTGTCTGGTAATTATGAACTAAAACTAGGTACTTCCATTTTCGATTTTTAAAAATTGAAAATTCTTTGAATTCAAACCTGCAGTTGGTGATGTCGCTGTTTCCAGAACTGGTGGTAGGAGCGACGGTCGGTGCCGGTGATGGTGTCGTCGGTGTCACGGTGGACACCGTGGGTGCAACGGTGTGTACGATTGGTGGGACTACGACCTGCTCTTCCACGGCGGTGACGACCCTCACCTCAACTGCTGCCAAGTCCATGATTTCCGCAACAACTTGTTCAACCCGCATTCTTGTATCTCACAGTCGTCAACAGTTATCAAAAAATGATCAGTGAATTGATTGAGTCTAATTTTAAGACGATTTGATTATTTTGATTTGTCTAGCCTTTCACTTTCGGTTGTCGATTATTTTTTTTTCACTTGCTTTCACGAATTAGTCATACAAAATCAACCTGGCCCGCCGATTTCATTCCCTGTCGAGGACATCTGCCTCCACCCAATCCAATCAGACATCTGTACAGGGTGCCCCATGTTATAGTGATTTTTCATCTATTTGACATTCACGGACTCTCTATATATCAACCTGCTCTATATCGAACACCTCAATATATCGATCAAAATGTCAGGCCCGGGGAGAATTCACTGTGCATATAGAAAGATACATAGTTAGTTTCACAATATTGAACTCTCTCTATATCGTACAGATTTGTGTGCATATTGCGAGTTCGATATATAGAGCCCATTGTATCACATTGCGACTCCAAGTCTGAACCAAGAATAACTGTATCGTCTTCGTCTCCTCTTGTTCACCTTCACGCTTCACCTTTAATTTAAACGTCAACTGTGAAATAAAACGACTTTCAACTAACTGTTTCATATCTGTATGGCTATTTTTTATTTCGTAATTCAGATTTCTTTCAAAAACTCTTCGCCTTCGAGCCTTCAATTCAAACTGTTAAACATTCCATTCCATACGTCATTCCATATTTACTAATTAATATTAGACCCCAAACATTACATAAATAAATTACTCTAATACATGGCAGCAAAATACGAAAGATAAAGTAGTAAGCAAAGTGTTGGCTGGCAATCATGGCATGGCCTCGCCTCATGGATGACTTCGACCAAACTTGTACAAAGACGAAGCGAACGGACCGCGGACGGGAGGGAATAACTCACAAGATAAATTAAAATGACACCCATCACAAAAAATCAATCATATTCCTTCAAAATTATAGTAAAAATTAGTTACAGTTACAACTTGTAAATTCGGAACATTTGTGTAAGCAGTTTAGTCAGTTAATACAATATTTGAACTTGTTGTTGTTGTTGTTGTATGCCAATGCCAAAATTAAGTAATAGCCTAACAAGTAAAACCTTCATCCAGCGTAGCATATTAAAAAAACTTAAATATTTCACACAAATCAATTCCTTAATTTTAATTTAATTAAATTAAATAATCAATGTCTTAATTAAATACGAATGATTAATAGCACCAATGCACACGCACATCGTTACCCGACTTGTGTCGTCAGTGCAAATTACATCCATCCATGGTACACAATTAATTACTTCTCGTACATATTTTGGTTTTTGGTTAAATCTCAGGGTCATTTCATTTCTATTCCAGTCAAATTTACAGGGTGGTTTATAACAAAATTAACTCCACTCGTTATAACCAAACGATGAGGGCTATCAGAAAGGAAGTGAGATATACATTTTGTGGAGAATTTGTACAAGTAAATCTTCACATTTTTTTGCAAACCTTCACGTTCGGCTTTGTTTGTAGGGTTAATACGTTATAACCTACCCCGTACGGTTTTAAGTACTGTAGGCCCGGAAAAAGAGATTAAAGAATTATCAGTCATCAATTTACTAATTACTAAATTGTACAACTCTGATTTGACGAAAGCTGCGTCAATATAAGTCTGTCTGTCTGTCTATGTAAAATATTACCGGCCGGAACTGTTCTACATTCTAAAAATGCATGGCTATTACTGCTATTACAAGGTTATAATAAATTAGTATGAATTTGAATTTGAACTCTCAGATAATTCATTTTTTAGAGTCTATAAATTATGTCTAAAAGTCTAGGTTAATTTGATTAGGTCTAGTGAGGCTCCATCACTCATGACTTGGAAATTGGGCTAGTGGAAGAAATCATTGTGGTACTAGTAGGGGTGGTTGAGCCCAAACCGAGAGGGGAATGAGGTGATACTGGTGGACAAAGTGCTCTCAGTTGACCCAGTAAAATCTTGACTTCAGAGAATGATGGTCTTAAGTCTGAATTGAGGTTCCATGACTTTCGCATGAGGTCATATATGGCTTGCGGACATCCCTCAGGAATCTCCATAATATACCCGTGTTCAATTTTTCTTAAAACGTCAGATAAGAGCTGGAAATTACAGGAAATAATTTATAAATTAACAAAAACAAACCTATTGCAAACGGTCCAGTAAGATCGAATGCCTAGTGCTCACGATTCTGATTTTGGGACAAAATCCAGCAATTCTAAATCCGAACTGCGGATTAGAATCCGTCAATCCCGACAAAACACGGATTCATTCCGATTCGAAGCATCAGAGATCGATCAGACCCCATTTTGACTTTAGAAACGGACGAGGTATTTAAAAAATAATCTTACTATTCTAGGATAGGGTACACGACCGAAGGAGTAAACTTCCCAAAGAAGTACACCAAAGCTCCACATGTCTGACTTGTTGGAGAATTTCTGTAACGCAAAAAAAAATTGTTACAGCTCTTTCTTTCGATAATGGCTTCAGCTTTATTAAAATGCTTGCGAAACACGGTGACTTGAGTCCATAATACCGTGTTTCTTAACAAGTGAGCAACCAATACATGTTCAATCAAAAACATTTAGTTGACCAGTTCAGTTCATTTTCATAAAGTACAAGGAAACTAAGATGCGGATTATCTGACCAACCGAATGAAAAAAAGTTAAAAAAAAATCTAACAGTTGTCGGTGCAACAGAACGTGACGAGAAGAGAAAACGGTACGTGACGGGAACAATACATATGTTCAACTTACGTTCTTCTTTAGTGCCTCGGGAGCCGTCCATTTGATAGGAAGTTTCCCAGACATTTCTGACGTGACAGATTCCTCTCTCCAAGCTAAACCGAAATCTGCAACTTTGGCAATTCCTTCCTCTGAAATGAGGACATTTCTGGCCGCCAAGTCTCGATGAACAACTTTTCTTCTCTCCAAATACTCCATGCCAGCACATGTATCACTACAAGAGCAAAAGCATTTTCCAAATTAAAATTCCTCCACGCACGGAATACTTCACACTTCACATGAAAAACTTCAAGACCAGAGGAACCACAAACTTACTAAGCGAAATTGATTTGGTCAGTTTTTGTGACGTGCAGACGACCTCGTGATCTCAAATAGTCAAGTAGGGATCCTTTGCTCATGTATTCAGTCACAAGATAAATATTACTCCCTTCAAGAACTACACCGAGAAGTTGAACAAGATTTGGGTGCTTCAGAGATCTACATTGAATTCATTGTGGTTAAATTCGATTTGTCTTTAATGCAAACAATGATATTTAAGACCTCAATGTTTTCACTTATTCACTTACGTCATCAAAGATGCTTCTCCCAGAAATTTTTCTGCTGCTATACTCGTGTCCTTCAAAATTTTGACGGCTACTTTATCTCCACGCAATAGACCCAATCGAACTTCACCAAATTCTCCCTTTCCAAGTGATTCTTGTAACTGTGAATAAAAACAAACATTTTCATTTAGTGTGTCCTTTTATAATCAGGTCAGGTTTTTGGTATTCAAGCAAAGGCGAAAATTTTCAACATTAGTGTTTGTTTAGATTTACATTTAACTCAACAGGTACAAAGTACAAGGAAAGGAAGGTGTGACACAGTAACACACGGCATTTCGCATTTGTTGTTTAATGTTTTCAAAGGAAAACCAGAATTTTCCTTCAAGAGTCAAACAGACAGGAAGGCATTCTAATTCTAGTGCAGAGTGCAGTGCAGTTGCAGTGCATAGTGCATAATATTATTATAGCCAGCACAGAACGTGTCATGTGAGTGAAAGTGTTGGTAAATGTTGAGTTGAGCTAAAGCTAAACCGTTAAAATCTAACCTCAATATCTTTACGTGAAATGGCCCATCCTCCATCCAGAAATGCTTTGGCGTCCATACAAAATTCTGAGCTTGTTTCCTTTGGTAAACACTTGAGAAGTCGAGTGCATAAGCCATCTGCATCTCTTTCATAGTGCTAAAAAAGAAACAACACCGAAAATATATTACAATCTTTCATCAACTAGAGAACTAGACAAGTCAAGTCGTCAAGACAAGACAAGACACTACATTACATTACATAAAGTGAGGCACATCCATTACTTAAATTATGCACGGGTACGGGCAGGATCTATTTCTAATGGAAATGTTGGCCCACCCAGAAAAGAACCATCGAATTGAAAAGAAAAACACACATTCATCATCATAATTGATCTGACGGACTCTATAAAAAATATCTGACGTACTAAAAATGAGAAGAATTAGATTTTAGTAAATTTAACTACTGTGTAAAATGTAGGCCCACACTAAGGTATTTTTACACGACTTAAGTTTTGATTTCCTAAAGGAGTTTAAATTCGATTCGAAATCGAACAAAACTTTCTGCGTTCGGTGAGTGCCTGAATAACTGACCCGGGGGAGCAATATACCCCTAGAAAAGTTGGACCTGATGCTATTCGGGGAATTTATTTTACAACTGAATTGCAAAATAGGAGCACATTGGAATTGGGATGCGATTCCATTTTCTACTTCCTTCCTGAATTGACAAGACATACAACAGCTGCTACTGCGACTACGAGTCTCAAAAAGTTTCTTTTGCTTTTGCCTTTATAGAATACTAAGTGAGTACATAAACAAAAAATCCCTTTAACGCGTAAACACACTACACACGTAAGCGATAAATTCCCTTTGAGAACCGAGTTCGGGAGTTTTTGATTTTTTGCTTCATACGCGAACCAAGTGTCAACCGTCTTGCAATGTAGAACCAGAACCTGACTCGACTGGGAATCCTTCCAAAAATTCGCATCCATTTTTTTCATGGATTTGTTTTCCTATCATGTCGTTTTAACATCGCATTCTCATCCTCAAGTAATTTCTTTTTTACGTTGCTTTTGCTTTTGCTATGTTGTGGAACAACCAAAAGCCACAACACTCGAATGTGCCGACGACCGACCGCCCTGTTTGTGCGTTTTGTTAATAAAATGTTCTAT
>JAQGCB010002869.1:0-10699 GCA_034698835.1 Protaphorura tricampata | reverse complement strand
AAAAACAGAGACGTCAGAACTGGACTTCAAGCGTAATAAAACAGAAACCTGTCATTCTGAATTAAAAAAATTAGAGATGCTTACATTGGGATATGGGATTGTTGTGAGTGTGAAGGGAAGTCTTGCTTGACACAATTTTGCTGGTAGAACATCCTTGGATCAAACTCTTCCACCTTGACTTCTATAGTCTCTTCCTTTACGCCACCTTTACTTCTATAATCAGGATTTAAGTATAAATTAGTAATTAAATTATTAAAATAATTATGCCCCTCCTGGTATGAAGTACCTCTCAGTACCTAACCGTCTAATGATTAATTCAGTTGTTTACTTTACTTACACATAAGAGTCCATTGAAAACACTCAGGATGGGGTTTTGAGATTCCACCAGAATATAACTTTTCACAGTTAAGAATCGTATCTGTCCCAGAATCCGATTAATTATTATGCATAGTCACAGTAATACGGGAAGACTCATCCCACATCTACTTGGTTCAACTTGGAAGTTGGAAGGCAGTTGGCACTTGGCAATTTAATTGGAATACCAAAGTGAAGTCAAAATTAAGTGTACAAAGGAAAGCCAAAAACTTCACAAAACTGTAACAAGAAAAAAAGCACTCAAATTAATCATTCATTTTAATTAATCAGTTAATTACAAAAGAATCAAAAATATTTTCAGAATACTTTGTGAAGGGAAGGATTTTTTTGTAAACATAATTTGAACATTTTTCTCGTTTACTGTTGACGAAAAATGTATTTTCGTATAGTAGTAGTGAAATTACGAAATTAGGAGATTGACAATTTTAAGGTCAAAGGTAAAACCAAAAATCTCTAAAATACCACAAAAACTTACTTGAACTTTTCCAACCTTCTCCGGTCTTACTGATGAAAAATGGATGGATGAGATGGAAAATTATGTTTGGATAATTAAGTAAGACCCAAAATTAAGTGAAGGGTAATTAATCAGTCACTAATTAAAAAGGAATTTTTAGAGAAAAAAAACTTAACATTCCTTTGAGAAGATAAACAGGGAAGCAAGTGTTTCAATTTTGGTGGGTTCGAACGAATATTTCATAATTTTATTCATTCCGTCCGACTCGGCATCGAGTCTAAAAATCATCTCATTGAAACCTCACTCGATGTGGACGGACGATAATGTGTTCGACCACACGATTGGTTACAATTACAAGCCCCGGCTTCTATTTTCGAAGGTAAATATTGGGCCAAAAGTTCATCAATTTTCAGTTTATTTCAATTCAGAAAAAGTGAAAAAAGTGATCAATTGAAATCTCATACGAGGTGGACCATAATGTGTTCGTTCGCGTACATGATTGGTTACAATTACAAGCCCCGGCTTCTATTTCTAAGGTAAATATTGGGCCAAAAGTTCATCAATTTTCAGTTTATTTCAATTCAGAAAAATTGAATCAGTGATCAATTGAAATCTCATACGAGGTGGACCGTATGCATCCACGAATCCACGCCCAGCTTCCATTTTTAAGATGCACTTTATATTTTGTTCAATATTTTATCGATTTCCAGTATAACTCAATTTAAGAAAAATAATTTTGTATTCTGAGTAATTTCTCATTTTATTTAGTGCATTTTATAAATGTAATTTGTCATCTTATAATCTAAAAACTTAAGTTATGAAAATACGGTTGAACGAAAAATTCAAGTCCAGAAAAATTATTGTTGTTTCGATTTTTCAAGATGGGATCTGTACGTCCGGCGTCCGGGCAAGGAAATGTTACCCTTGAGAGTTTCTCTGGTAGAGATATTATAATTTTTACAATTGAATAAAAACTCCCATGTTAATTTGAGTAGTTTTCATTCACGGTACGTTGTGTTTGACCCGGCAGACCCGACTGCGACTGTACCATTTCTACTTTACACAATGATCCGATTCACCTGTGCTAGATTTAGATGAATAATACCGCAACTGAATTTATTTTACAAGTGATCATTTTCACTTGCAAAATCAGAAGGTTTTCCGAATTTGTCATTTTTGCAATATCTTTTTAGCGAAAGAAATCAAGGACAAATTGTATTGGGTGATCCATATATACGTCTTCTTTAATCGTCTGGCAGTACACGCATGCATACTTTTTAATATACTCGCTCAAGTAAAGTCCCGGGCTTCTTTTGGTACTATCATATTTAGTTGTTACCCGGCTCATATATATTTGATACCGAGAAGTATTTCCAAAATATAAGTCGTTCGTAACTTCCGAATCAATTGACCCTCGTCAAATGGTCTACATTCACCAATTCGTTGTCTAAAAAGCTAAAATACCATAATGGTATTCGAAAAAATCAGGACAGCTCTGTTTATGTCTCCTGGTTATACAAGTATGTTAATCATTCAGGGAGGCAGATCGTGTCACTGTCATGGTTAGCGAATCCAGTTGAACGGAATGTCAATTAAATATTCAAGACTTTATAAGGATAATGCGGGGTGCTAAGCTAAACTTGTTTGCCTTTAATTGCCACATTAAGTTCCAAATACGGTTCTCGAGATCCCAGTGTACTATTTTATGCATTCCAATATTAAATCGACCGGGTCCCAAGTAAAATCTTGCTGTTATCTTAGAAATCAAAACAGCTACAAAAATAAGCAAATATCACTTATGTATTTGGCAAAAATATAAATCATCTAGATAATTCGTGCAAAGATGTTCAGACCAGATCCCTGAAATTTTTCGCATTGATTTGATTCAATCCCAAAATAAATCTCATGTCATTCAATCAGCAAAACTGGTGAAAACATTTAGGCTACCGGCTATCAGTGTACTACACAGTCCACACGATCGCGTGGCTAGATTTTCATATGAACATTTTTAAAGTAAACTCGGCATTAATTTAAACTCTTTTATTTTGCGAGTCGAGCTAATGGTAAGAGAATGACGATGCATAATATTTGGGATTCTAAATAATACATAAAGTGTACGGGTTAATTAAGTATAGTAGGTTTTCTAGACAAGGTGGTTAATAACATTTCGTCGCGATTTACGTAAAATACATATTTTATACTATACTGTTGATTCCGAAGGCCTCCAACTTCAGTTGTTGGATAAACGTCTAGAAATATGAACCACCCTGTACACAGATCACTTCTGAAGTGTAAAAGATGTCCAAGAATTTATCATTCTTATATTCTTCTTCTTAAGAATGTGAAGTTGTCTCTGCAATAAAAGCGAAGGTTTTGAATAACCCGAGGCTACAAAAAAAATTCTGTGGTGCAGATGCAGATGCAGATGAAGTCAGTAAAAAAGGGGGTGCCTGTATAATGAGACAGGCGAACGAAGGCGATTAAACTTATTAAGACTTCCTCGACCTTTCACTATACATAATATAAATTCTCATAACACAATACACAATACACAATTTTATTGTTGTGGATTTATTGTGCAAGATCCTGTTACCTGTTGTATTACATTGCCATTTTTTGGAATGTTTTACACACCGATTTTTGTAATTTTGGCCCTGGTTCCAACGTTCGGATACGGAGATCCAGTTTTTGCTACCCATGCCCATTGTGAAAATGGTCAAATTCTCTTCGCAGTTGATAATATTGGAACAAAGGAAAAAATAGACGAAGCTTATTTTGAAGGATTTAAAAATTATCCAGATGAATTGTGTCGTCCAAAATGGGTGTCAGATACTCGAGTTGAATTTAATTTTACTCCTGGAAATTTTCAAAGATGTGGGTCGACTCGTGTGATTTTTAAAACAACTGGTGAAGTACATTTTTACAATACTTTGACTCTACGCTCTGGGAACAAAGAACACAATGCATTTCTGAGTTGTCGATTTGAACAATTGGAAATCGAGAATTCATTAAATTCTACACTCATTCGAAGAAAGAGACAAAAGTTGGCGGCTTTACCGGCCGGATTTCGTGAAGATGAAAATCCGATAAATGTTGGAGAAACCGTTGGGAGAGCACCTGAGCCGATTCTTAAAATGGTCGTGAGACAAGATGGGCGTGCCATAGGTCAGGAATTGACTGTTCAACCTGGGCAACCGCTTAGTGTAGGTGTCACTCTGGACTCTGTCAGTAAGGACATCTATGGAATCGTTGTGTCGAAATTGGAAGTGACCGACACTTTGGCCCAATCAGAGACTTTGGTTCATAATGGATGTTCCGTTGACCCTTATCTGTTTGAGAATTTCCTTATAGACAGTGGAGACTTATCAGCCAAATTTAAAGCTTTTAAATTCCCAGAGTCAAACTATGTGATGTTTATTGCGACCGTTAATGTGTGTTTGACGAGTTGCGAAGGATTGACCTGTAGTAATGGTCAAACTGGATATGGACGTAGGCGTAGACGTGAGATATCCCGAAAATCGGACTACATCATTGAAACGTCCACCATTTTACGAGTGGCTTAATCAGCAAACATTGTAAAGAAAATCAAATAAAAAAGTATTATGTTATGTGCATAGTGTTAGTCGATTCTCCCAATATTGGCACCAGCTTTAATCGATAATTTTTAATTCGCCTGAATTATTCATTGTTTTGTATTACAATCTTTCTACTTATTGATATTAATTATATGAAATGAATAAAATGAGATACGACTTGTTTTGTCAATAAATTCAAACTCAATATTTTATTCAATGCAAATTATTCCCCTGCCCTGCGCTGTTTTTAATAAAAAATGTTGTGACCACTATTTAATACCATTATGTTCATATTGCTGTACTCCGGAAATATAAATATTTTATCCTCAGTGGATTGATTTAGCATAGTAAACAAAATTTTGACGAGTAATTATAACAAAAAAATACCAGTTAACCTTCAGTGTATTTCCCAACCCAATAAGACAAAGTCAGACTAAAAAATTCACGTCGGGAAAGTACACTGACTCCTCTTCTCTAACGAAAAATAATATCCATTTTTAACTGATTGTTTCACAACTTAAGAAAAATCATCCCTGTTTGATGAACCTCCATGTACGAACTTCATCTGGCTGGAAGTCAGTTGTGTTTGGTGGTGGGTTCGTGTTATCCGCAACGAAGTTCAATTTGGTTGTAAAGGTCACGAAAAATGGACTCACATCATGATATTGACTCAACGTTCCGGATTGAATGTCAACCAATGGTGTTTCTCCAGTTATCCACTCCGTATTTTGTGGTCTCATGAGTCGATCATATTTGGATTTAACAAAATCTCTCTCTTCATCATTCAAACCATGAAGCTCAAGGATCCAAGAAGATTCATCTTTCTCACCCAAGTTAAAGGCGTATTTCTCATTAATAGCCTCCAAATCGTTTTGAAAGTAAAGCCTAGGAGATACAGGTTAAAAATTTAATTCATCAAATGAGATTTTATACTTCAATGATTTAAATTCTGGAACTTTGTTAGTTTTAAAATTTTAAATTCTGGACAGTGTATCAAATTAGGCTCAATGAGAGCGTCGCAAACGAAGTTTCTTTCAAAAAAAGTCTGTATTTAATATGGAATAAGATTTTTGCACAAATATAAAACTATATAGCTCAAATGTATTTAGGTAGGAAGATTTTAAAAATCGTGCAAGTATCCTGACTAATTAACTTTCTGGATTCTCGTGTTGCTGGGAGAATTCATGCAAGGGAAAACGCCCTAATTAAAATAAAATTACGAAAATCACGCGAGCTTCATTGAAATTATATATATAAAATATAACATATATAAAATTGGTAGGCAGGCACAGAGGTTTACAGAACCTTGTAGAACATCGAAGTCTAATTAGGAAAAATACGTATAACCTCTGCTTGAGAGATACGCTGGTACAAATATTATTGTGACATAAATTCTAACCCATGCATACGTAATACAGGTAAAATCGTCTGATGTTCAAACATTTTAAAGGGTCGTTTAGGCCCCTGTGTTAATTGGAGAAACAATAGAAACATGATATTCTAACCAAGCAGAGGTGAATTAACCAATAAATTATATATTACTTACACAATTTTTACAACACGTCCTTCCATTTTCTCCAGAGATTTATTTCACACCAACTCTTCTCTGTGCTCCAGATGAAAATACGAATGAGTAGAATTCAATTTCAGTCCGAGTCAGAAAGTGGAACAGGACAACAGGGCTATTTAAACCAAACACACAATTCCTCAATTAAATACAATTGTATTCATCGTCACAATCGATTTCTGAGTACATTTGCCTCATTACGATATCTCTGACTCTGACTACGTTCCATATGTACATTCATTATCTAAATAAGCTATCCTGGTTGTAGTAGATAATTGCAAACTGATAAAACCCTGTCCTATTGAAACACCGGGAAATACTGAATGTAATGTGTAATGTTAATGTTCAATATTTACTCCAGGAAAGGATCCAGGATATTTCGTCACGAATTGTCAGTCATTCGGAAACCCATGTAATGAAAGCGAAATTTGCGGTTTCGCGTAAATGCTAATGTCATTGTCATATTTATAAAGAATTTGAGTGTAACCTCATTTTACTAAAAATGTATTCGAGTCAACGGACCTAAAATAAATTTTTACTGACCGAGTTTTACATATAATTTAGTAATTCACAAAAATTGTAAAGAACTAGGGATTTCTCCCTGAAATTTTATAATTACAAATTATAGGTACGTTAACGTTACTCGCTAGACTGCTCATGCACGTGCCCTAAACTGCAATAAGCAATACCGTGTATAATATGACGTATATTGGATTGCATTTAGTACCTATTTATACTAGTTACGTGTAAAGTACCAAATATTTTTAAAAAAATATTTACGAATTCTAAAGTTGAAGAATAGTTGAGTTAGAGAATAAGAATGGTCCAGGCAGAACAGGTGGGATTGAGCACTCCTTCAAGACTGCCACTAAATGATGAATACTTATTCCCATGTGCCAAAGTCAAGGCAATTGCCTGAGGGTCTAATTGCTTTATTAACGCTTAGTTTTTTCCCTCATCAGCAAACCTTCATCTTTTGTATCACACGCGTGTGTGTAATTTTCAGGTGTATCCAGCTAATTAGATAAAATTCAGACAATACTGCATGCTGTTCCTGACGCCTTCTACATTATACAATGCTTAATTAATTTTTGGTAAAAACTCAACTCGAGCATGCTTCGCTGGTTTTGTACAGTAATTAATTCATGGAGTTTGATGAATTCAACTGAAAAATCCACGTGGTGCAATGTCTAGCTTGCTAATCTCATTTACTCCTATTTTTCTACCACCCGGTGGTAATGTGCATTAGATTTTCTTAGACTACAGGGTGGTTGGTAAGCAACTTACTCTTTATTCAACACAGTCCTAAATTTTTTTAGAAGACGTTAGGACATTGATTAAATTGTTAATTGAAGACTACAAGTAATAGAATTTAGAATAAGAGTATACAATTTCTGTAATGACATTTATGGCGTTTCAGAATTTTTGACCCAAACAGGAACGCATCTAATCCCATCCGTCATTGCATTGCAGTTGCAGGGATCAACTTTCATTCATCAAAACCTATGCTGAAAGTGAAGATGGTCTTTATGAACCACCTTGTACGCTAGAATACATTTATCTGCTATTTTTGACAGACAGCTACACAAAATGTTAAAGAGTTCAAACATTCTGTACTTTCTTATCAATTTTGACCTATTAATCAAATCTGGTAAGAAAAAGAAGGACAACTTTGTAGAAAATAGTTCATCTTGAGCCATCCACGACTAGACTACTACTATGTTGCATTGAGATTGACTCTACATTTATTGTCACGCACATCAAATTACAAGCATGAATAGAAAGATAAAATTCAAGTCAATAGTTCAAGTCGATTAAGTAAAAATGATTCCATTCGATTTTTACGTTACGACGTGTCGTCGTCGTGCAGTTCAAGTCACGTTATTATTAAACCGATAACTTCAATCACTATTGGGTTGAAATAAAAGAGAAATCGGCCTAATTGTGCAATAACCTTATGCGTTAATTTATTTATCTGACAATTCATCCATCCATCCTGTCACTTTTTCTGGCTGATCCTTGAGAATATCATTTCATTCGCATTCACTTGAATAGAAAAAAGCTAAGTAATTTGTGCGTCTGGAATTCATGGGATGGAATTAAATCAACTGAATGCCGCATGCTGCATTTTACGGAAGTGCAACGCAAAAATGCGATTTTGGACGCTTGAAGTTGACACTATCCTTCTGGTCTCAAGACTGAGTTGCGTCTTGAACATTTATTTGGTCACTTCACTTGCTTATGATATTTTTATAAAAAAATATTTACTTAAATGATTACATGGTAATCTCGTCGACTACTGTTCTTGAATATTTGTTACGTATATATTTTGGATAACCCTACTGTACGTGCACTCAATAGTCAGTCAAACGGTACGCATTTATGAGGAATCTGTTTGGATTACGATTACAAGGCATGGCTGGTTAACACTTGATCAGAAATATGAGTAACGTCTAGTCAGTGTTTTACTTCGTGTCGATTTAGTTGTTTCAACTTTCATTCTTATCACGCATCGGATTAGATTACAAACTGAGCTACTACACTACAATCAAACAATACATCAAAAACACCAAAATGTCCGAACGTTGTCATCATTAAATTTAATTTTTCAACATTCTTTTGTTTTGTAGATAAGTGCAGAGTGTAATCGAGTTAAAAAGTTACAAGTTCGGATTACGCATTTCTCTGGAATTATCCAACTCTCAAGTTTTAAAATCTTTGATAGCTGAAGTAATGCACAGTTCATTGTGTGACATTTTACAGTGAGGACGAGCAGCATAAACTAAATTGAACAAAATTATACTGTAGCGTTTCAAATTTTTAAACTGGTCATCAAAAATTATGGAGCCTGGATCAAGTGAGTTAATTTTCAGTTCTATAGCCATAACCACACTTTCACGTCATGTCAAATCTGATCCAATCAAAATTTCTAAGTATTTTTGGTCTTTAACACCAATTTGGCTTCATCTTGAATGTTTATCGTCATGGGTTCAATCATTCATGTCTGTTTCACTCAAGTTTATTGTGCGTTTAGGGTATTTGCATAAACAATACTACAACGTGTGTCTATAATGTAAGACACTCAATGAACACCAGAGCATTTGTACCAGGCAAATCTTTATCGCATAGTTTCAAGATTGGACCTTCAAGATATTGAGTTGAGTGTGACATTGGAAGTTTTTGGAACTGATTTGAATTTTAATGGATCAATTTTAAGGTGAAAAATGTCTGTTCTGTATATAAATTGGTCCCTTACCAAGGTTAATGCTCGTATTTATGTGTTACAATAGTGTGGCTATAAATTGGCGCCAGTACATTAGATAAGTGGCTGGATACGACAATTGTTAGTCATGTGAAAGAAATCTTATAAGATAAACAGAGCAGTTAATGTAAACATTTTGAGACTTCTGTGAGTCGTTGGGTATATTCCGGAGCATTGAGATTTGAAAAGGATGTTTGGATTTTGGAACGTTTTCGCAATTCATAAACAATTCAGTGCCTTCTCGTCGCGTCTATTGTTTTCATTGGGAATATTTTATTTTGCTAGTGAATTTGGTCAAGTACCAAGTTAAGTCATGTATTTGTATGGCGGAATTCCTTTCTTCCAGACAGTTGCAAGTTTAACGTTTATCTTGACAGGCGTCGATCAGGCCTTCATTTCATTTTCACAAAGTCGTGAATGCTGACGCATAATTTTTATCTGATTGCTCTTGTAATAGTTTGCGACCCGCATCGCATGAAATATTGTTCTCCTCTTTTTCTGCACACATGCAAATTATTTGGAGTATAAAGTGATCTAATCATTCACTATCGTTCACTACAAATAAATATACAGTCACAAATGTCTTCCGTGCAAATAAGATCGGAATCAGAAATGGGAAGGGGTAAATATTTATTTGCTTGTTTAAAAGAATTGGATTCAACACGATGATATGAATTTGCCTTTTGCCTGTACATTTATTTTATGGATTTCGGACTCGGAAACTTAAATTAATGTGTGTCACTAACTAAAAGTATGCGTTTGCATGTTTTAATGTACAATCCTGATGAAAAATGAAAAAAAAAATCTTTTAAAAAAATCACACTTGGTTGGAGATATTTGATGTCGACTAGGGTGGCTTTACATGCAGCCTGTAGTTAACACGCGGCCTTCAGATTGATTCCATGAAATGAAACATTCTGTTTAAAATCTTAACTAGTTTTCAGGAAGTTTCATGAAGCATCACGAATAAAAGTTGTACTGTGCAAGTAAAAAACCGAAGATAATTTGCGCACATATGCAATAAATGTTATATCATTCTCGTTAATTTGCATAATTCGCAGGAAACAAAGTCCTCATTGCCGGAGTGGTCGTAATTGTCCTTGCCTCTGCAGTGACGGCAATTGTACTTTACACAACCCATGATGATGTAGATGATACACCGCTAACACCAGCTCAAATTGTTCAAAGGGTTTTGGATCGAATGCCAATTATTGATGGGTGCGTTCGTAATAACAAAAATAATACGTTAATAAAATTCTCTAGAATTGTCTTCGACTTGCGAACTCATTCCAATATTTTTCAATACACAAATCTCACTTCCATCTGAATTAAATTTTTCTTTTGTGACCTTCTGAACAGACATAATGATCTGCCATGGAACCTCCGAGGGCACCTTCTCAATGACCTCACTAAATTTAATTTTACGGATTTGACAAAAGATGAACCTTGGGCGTCAGACCGGCACT
>JAQGCB010002868.1:0-10702 GCA_034698835.1 Protaphorura tricampata | reverse complement strand
AATAATGATTTTTCCTGGGAAATAATTTTGCAAAATTAAACCGATCGAATAGTACAATGTACACAGCAAAAACTGATGTTGATGTTTGGCATTGCATTTTAGCTAGTCGATACAGCTAATCCTAATGCAATAAGCACAATTTTGTCATGATGCCGTAGCGTGTCTCCTGGGAAATCAAACAAAGTTAAAATTTAAAATCATCGACAATTACATAGTCGATAGAAAGGTCAGTACTCCTTCAGTTACGAGAAATACTCCGGAAAATTATAATTGGAAATATTGACCTTTTCCCAAATTCTGTGGCGTTTCAATTTTTTAGTTAGTAATATTCTACTGTACTCTATAATGCGCTGAATGTATATCTCGTACCAAATCAAATATTGTTTCTCTCCATTCGCATTCCGTTCATTCGTCGCCGACTAGACTGTGTATATTGTTTTTTACGTTAGCACTATGAGTAATGATAATCATCAGTTTATTCTCGTACAAGTGGTCGTAAAAATAAAAGACCTGAATTTCTGCGATAAAGAAATGAAATACTCTGTCTGTCCTGAGACTTTGACTCTGACTTGTTATAAAAAGTGCGTGAATTGTATGTTTCTGTCAGAGTCAGAGCGCGTGCAATGCAGAGTGCATAATAATGTAGACTATTTTGCGATATGAAATACGAATAGTGGCCAATAAAGACCCAAGCTCTCGTCGAGCCTTTTCTTTGTTCTCATTTTGATACTACAGACAACTACGACTACTTTTTATTTTACCAAAAACTTTTGTAATATTAGATGATGATAAAAAGTGAACAATAGAAAGGAGCTGCTGAATTGTAGGAGTAGATTGTACGTACATAAGTCTCTCTCTCTTAAATTTTGTGAATCTGTCTCTCTAAAATACCCGGGTGTTTTGTGTGTGTGTTTTAGGTACAGCATGGTGAAAGAGTTTCAACGAATCAAGACAGAAAGACGAGTCTCACGAAGGATCAATAACAACGTTCTACCCACCGGCGTAGGAACCAATGGGTGAGTACATGCTACACGTACATAACATCAACTCTGCTCGTAATGAAATGAGATCAACTTCAATATATTCTGGGCTTATTTATATGTTCAAGTCAATTTTGTAGTGCCTTATCACTCAAGTACGGGGAAATCCGTAGAAAGATACAAACCGTGACCTAAACATATAAATGACTTCGACGTATAAATTTAGTGGCCATATCCCATAATCCGGCCTTGTTTTAGACACATTCACATGATCCTCTGCTCTGCTCTGGTCGGACTTTCCAAAAATTCTGAGCATTTTTTCTCTTTCTCTTATTTTATTTTCCTAAGGAGAAATAATAGGAAAACTTGGAAGTTTGGATGACGTGAAAGGATATAGGAGTGATTCTTCTAAAGGCTACGCTGATTTTCTTTAAATCCACTTGCTGCTGCTGCAGTTGAAACATTGAAAGCTTTTCTTTTCTCTTTTTTCGCTTTTGCAATGCAAATGAAAAAAATCCATGTTGCGTTTGAGCTGAACTCGGATGTGGATAAAGATTTCAGTTTTGAGAATCTAAGAAGTTGCATTTTGCATTCGTAATTCTTTTTACCTTTTGAAGCCATGGCGTCACCGTTACATTTACGTTTACGTACGTTTACGTACGTACGTACGTGTAAAACCAGAATAGAATTTCCCATGCAGTTGCAGATGTAGATTTTTTAGGCCAGGGAGTCAGTCAGAGTCAGAGTCAGGCCTTCGCCTTTCTCCCTTTATCCTTTTGTCGGTAACTAAATTGATCTTTTTCCAAGCAAATATGTGTAGCAATTCACTTCAATTGAATTGAATTCAAAGCTTGAATTGAGCAGGGCATTTTACATTTGTGCCAGGTTGGATTTGTGATTTTTTTTACAAAGACCTGGCCGTACGTTGCGTTCGTACTTTTAGTACTCCTTATATAAATCTGAGAATTGGCATTTGGCATTCTGTTCTGACTCTTTAGTTTAAATTATTTTCCAAGGATTTTATCCATTTTTAGAATTTAGCAGCTTAGGCAGGTTTTTGTTCTAATTCTTTTTTTCTTGGAACAAAATATTCACTTGTAAGGGCGATGCAGCCTGGTACTATTGGTCGGCAAGAAATTGCACTCCTAGAACTGTTCACCATTTCCTTATAAAAGTCAAATTGGCTAATGCATTGCATGAACGATCATCTCTTGCACCATTTAATCTAGAATGACGGTCAAGGTCAAAGTTCACCAAGTTCACATTAGTGGAACTCACGAGTTGGTGACACTCCTATTAGATATGACGAAAAGCATGTCACGTGGAAGACACGCGAGGCATATTAACAATCGGTCAATCTATACCTGTTTTTTTGCGTCGCATCGTGTCGTATCGTCACGTCTCTGATTTTGTTTGCAAATATCTTCCATAAGTAATTATTTTTAATCTCTGGAATATTACACACGTGTACGTACGTAGTCTGTTTGTTTGTGCCCATGCTGCTGTAAATGTAACACGTTTCGCCTAAGTCGCACTTACTTAAATTCCCTATCACCCAGTTAATGTCAATGTCACCCTTTTATGTTGTTTTCTTCCTTGACTACTTGGCTAAATTGAACTCATGCTTCTGTCATGTCTGTTTTAATTGGCAAGTGCAGTGTAAAATTTTGAAAGGTGATGAATGATGGATGGAAACCAGACCGACCGTGTCCACATTCTCCACATGTCGGTTCTTCGGTGCACCGGATTGACGTCATTCGACAGTTCGAATTCGGTTCACCGATGATTTTTTACAAATATTTTGACACTGTCATGTGCCAATGAAGTGATTTCTTTACGAATGTTTGTCTTCTGACAATGACAATGAGAATGACGCCAACCGTTCTTCATCTTCTAAGGCTTCTAGAACACATTAGGTCACAAGGTAACACTTTCAAGTGTAAAACATAGGTCTAAAATTCCATCGAATATTTGGTGAATGTACTACTGAATGTTCCGAAAATGTCATGCAATGCTGAGAGCCAGAAGGACACTATTTTTTTGGAATTTACGTGAAGATTGGTTACCTTGTCATGTCAATATCGTCAACCTGGAAGCCAACTCCGCTCTGTTGTGCAACACTATCGTTGCACTGCGGTTTCTTGTGGCATTCAGTTCATTTCCACTTGGTTGGACAAAGTAGATTTTCGTGTAAACTTTGGCAAGATGATAATATAGAATGGACCTACGCAAGTCGTCGTCGTCGTCGTTCGTCGGTTCCTTTGAAATTTCGGTTCTTTGAAGGAAAGTGAACAAAGATTATTTTGGTTTGGTTTGGTTTCAATGGATTCCTTGGAAGAGTCAAAGATGGTGATGACGATATTGGGCCATTTATGAACGTATAGGCATTCTTGATACGATTTTGATAACAAGTTCTCCATGGAATTTTCTTCCTAATAGAAATTCATGAAATCTTTGCATTCGTAACTATTGGCGAACTCTGGCTTTATTTTTCTTACGCCTAATTTGAGGTTTTACATGAGAGGAGGTTTCCTCGTCGCGTACAATAGAATTTCCTGTATTTGTAAAGTGGTTAAGTGGGGATATCAGGTAACACTTAGAATTGCGTGTGTCACTATAAAGACTATTTCGTGTTGATGATGATCGCTGTTCGATTTTATACAATTTGCTATGGACTTTCTTCTGACGTCAAACATTGGCGCATGTACGTACTTACGCAAAAATAGTCATTATCGCGATTACAATCAGTTTACCTAAACCGACTTAAGTTTTATGGCATGCTTACTTACCCGGAAAGACAAATTCTTCCGGAATTTTCGAATTCTACTGCACTGCACCGATTCCTTCTCATATGGACAGAAATCGGAAGGAAGGATTGACAAGATAAAATCTAGTACTAGAAGTAATTGTGGCTCACTTTCGTTAGAGGTTTAGTCATTTACAGGTCTAGCCATTCCATTTCAACAGGTGTAGTTTGTAGTTTGTGTGTTGTAGTTTTTGTATTGAAGTGTGAAGTGAATTTCTCATACTACAACTATCTCCAGAACCCTTAGCCAGCTCCCATGAGCTTTAAAAGTTTTTCTTTGTGCTCACTCAAACGTTATTGCTTAGATTTTTCTTCAGTTTCGACAGAGTTCATTTCATTTCGTTTGGAGTTCTGAGTTCTCACGGCAATTGGCAATGGAGTTCATCCGTTTTCTGGTTTCGAGGTAAACCTCGACGATAACTACCTTTCATTTGTACATACGTTGAAACTAATTCCACTTTCACTGGTGAAAGCACGCGCTGGCCGCAGCGTTGTTGCTAGCCCTCGTATTATTTTAAAGCCTTTACGAAATTCTGGACGTTGTCCAGAAGTCATGTCCGAATTAGCCGGGGTAATGCTCCAAGCAAGAGCTACAGATACGGATACACAATTTTACAAGGAAACCCATTTTGATGTAAAAAAAAAAATCTGGCCACAATTTTTGAGCATGATGGCCGATTTTCAGCTTGACATGAAAAGCGGCTTCCTTGTTAGTGTACTTTTGATGGGCGGGATCCGCCGGGATTGAAGTGGACGCTGACCCTTATTGATTAACCTATAAAAATCTGGCCGACGAGACACATAGACGTCGCGGCGCGGCGTGCGGCTGAGTACGCGTACGGTTGACCACCGCTGCTCTTCTGTTCTGTTTTTATTTGGTCGGCACGATAATCGACTCTCCGCACGACAAAGCAAAGCCGGCACGAGGGCACCTGTACAAAATTTTATATCTTCAACCCACCTTGAGCCCAGTTATTTCTTGGACAGATAAAATATCGAGATACGAAGACTGAAATAGTCATGTTGGATATATTTATGTTTTACGATAGGATATCACAAAAAATAGCTCTGCGTACGTACACACGTACTCTTACGGTCAAGTTTTCTTGAGAGCTAGCTAGCTGGACTGGAATAGAATGGATGGGATCAATAATAGGTCAACCGAAACGAATAACTTGAATTCCTTTATGTACAAACATTTGAAAGAGCTTGGATTTGACGGTTATCAAATGAAATGCTATGAAAATGAAAATTGTTCGACGACCATTGTGTCCTGTGTTGAATGGAATGTCCAAACTCTAGACGTTTTTTGTCCACGCGTCGCGTCCTTGTCCCACCTACTCATAAAAAAAGTAGGCTGAATGTTGAACTGAGCACTTTTTCAATCTAATCTTTTCAACAAAACTTCACATTTTCTATGCCGCCCGCGCCCGCCACAAAATGTCGGGAACTAGAACTAGGACCAGTTGACTAGTTGTATTTTTGACAAATGATGGTCGAGGGTACGCTTACGCCTATATGCTAGTTTTTCCAGCGGACACACGATGACAGGTCTAGGAAACTCCAAAAATTTTCTTTATGGAACTTTTTATTCGGAGTAGTCCGACGAACACACATGATATCCGTTAGGCTTTTATGCAAAGCCAGGAAGATGGATGAGTTTGTTTTTGTGGTCGAGTCCGACCGACTTGGGTTCAGAGCTCTCTCAAGAGCTTTTTGGGTGAATGGAATACAATCGGTTTGCCTCCAGGAGGTTCTTTTTGGTGTTTGGAAACAACGGGGTATCCTTTTGGACTGGAAGTGGAAATCGAGCTGGAAATATAAAGTGCTCTACATTCAATATGCATTGTTCGTTTTTCTGGTAGCGGTAGTAGTAGGGCTTGGAAAGTTTCAAATCAGCGAGAATTTTTTTGCTGAAAAAATGTAAAGTACTTATCAATATTTTTTTTTCTGTTTATTTGTAGATGTGAGATTTGCGTGGACATACACGAATCTCAACACCATCATCCCCACCACCACCACCATAACCCAGAAGAAATCTGTGGAGAAGAAGAAGAAGACTCTTCGATTCACTCTGGTGAATTATCCAGATCACCTTGTCCAGACGTTCCAGAAGTTGACATAGACGTGGACAATCACCACGTACGAACATTTGGACCTAATCTTAGTCACCATTTACCCACAAGCCATTCCTCCCCACAAATGGTGGTCAGTATGAATTGTAATGGGGTTTCGACCTCAAGTCACATCACAACTAGTCCACATCATTACAATAATGGTCATGGCCCTTACCAGATGACCCAACAACAGCTACAACAACAACAACAACTGCAACAACAACAGTCAATGCCCCCTAGGCACATTCCATACCAAACCCAACAACGGTGTTATTATCCAAATGGTTCATCAACTTCGTCCAAATCATCACCCAATCATTCAACCTCTTCTTTCTCATGCCCTAGCCCAGGGTCACCAAATAGTACACTCCTTATTTTGAATGGTGGGTCACCTAATAATAGTAGTAGTAGTCAAAATATGATGATGGCTGCCAAATCCAAACAACAACAAATGCAAATGCAACAGATTCAACAAATCCAACAACAACAACATTTACAACAACATTTGTCTGATGCAGAGTGTGAGATTGTGAGGAAAAGACTCTACAGGGTTGGACTCAATTTATTCAATAAAAAACCAGAGGTTGGGGTATCGTACTTAGTCAAGAAAAAATTTCTAGAGGGCTCTGCTGGGGCTGTGGCCAGGTTCCTCATTTCAAGGAAAGGACTGAGCAAACAAATGATTGGCGAGTATCTCGCGAACCTTCAGAGCCCATTCTCCGTCGCTTGTTTAGAGTGAGTCAAAATATATGTATATATTTTTTATATTTTTCTGAATTATTATCGAAAAAAATGTTCGATAATCTCAATCTCAGTCGATTTTCCAATTAGTTTTTTTCTCGCCCGTTCACGTCAGAATGGAAGGATTGAGTAAGTGATAGATTCCCTGACTCCATGACCTTCAATAGATCTCCCGAAATCTAATCAACTCGCCCAACTCCGAAGGTCACGCTAGACAATCAGGGTTTTAGTGAATTGAGGCCGAATAGAATAGAAAGATAAAGAAGAGGATGTCCGAAATTGAATGAAGTGAAGCGTGAAGGTCAAACTCGACAATAATTGAATTTCCCTTTTCTTTTTTTTTCTCTCCTTCTTTTTAGACATTTCTCCAATGAGATTGATCTCTCCAAGATGCCAATTGATTTGGCTCTTCGTCGCTTCCAAACCTTTCTACGAATGCCAGGAGAGGCACAAAAAATTGAGAGAGTGATGGAAACATTCAGTCGACGCTATGGAGCTTGTAATCCACAAATCACGTCCCAATTTCGTAATGGGGCAGACACAGTATTCGTCCTCGCTTTTGCCATCATCATGCTCAATACGGACTTACATACCCCACACTTGAAAGCAGACCGTCGAATGAAAATGGAGGACTTTATTAAGAACCTTAGGGGGATTGATGAAGGGGCTGACATTGACAGAGACATGCTCGTTGAAATCTATGAAAGGATTAAACAGACTGAATTTAGGACTGGATCTGATCATGTGACTCAAGTCATGAAAGTCCAACAAACAATTGTTGGGAAAAAGCCGGTAAGTATCTAAATATTAAATCACAAGATCATCTACTCAGAAATTTTTATCGACACAGTTAGATGGCGCTATTTTTTAAAGCCTTTGCAATGATGCGCTTCGACCTTGACCAACAAACAATAAAAATGCATCAATATCCTTATCCCTCCCATCCATCTTTTTAATATGACAACAAATCATTCAGAAAAGTTGTACGATGTTGTCTTCCAAGTTCGGAATGAGTTTCGTTGACATTTTTATCGAAAAAATTGAGATATCGCAAGAGCCTTGGAAGGTAAATCGATGAAACCTTGGCACAAAGTCACCGATTCGATTTCTTTTTCTCTTTCGTGAGTCGCGAAATTGAAAGCGGAAGCTACGCTAGGCTAGGGACGGTATGGCGAGGTTTTAAGAGTTTTTGAAGATATGGATGGGTTGATGGCGAGCGCGTGGTGTGGTAGTCGTGACTTGGAAGATTAATGACGTTGTTTACTATTATTCTTGTTTCTCTCCAGAATTTGGCACTGCCATACCGAAGACTGGTTTGCTACTGTCGACTCTACGAAGTTGCAGACGTGAATAAACGTGAGAAAGCAGGCTCTCATCAACGTGAAGTTTTCCTGTTCAATGATACACTCGTCCTCACAAAAATCTTCCATAAAAAGAGAAATTCCGTCACATACTCCTTTCGTCAGGGTTATCCTTTGGTTGGAATCTCATTGGTTCTCTTCTCAACTCCACACTTTGAGTTTGGAATGAGTCTAAGACGTGGGGAAACTGTTCTACTCAATCTCAATGCGGTGAGGATTTATTCATACGGAATTTTAGGATATATGTAATTCTAAATGATTGATGTACTAAAATTATTCTCTTTTTTAAATCTCGCAGAAATCTGAGCATGATCGTGCCAAATTTGCGGAGGATCTTCGTGAAGCCATTGCAGAGTCAGATGAAATGACTAGAATCGAAAGTTTATCCAAAGAGAATCGGGACTCTGGCGTGGATGTCGGGAAAATCAAGAGGTTCAGCAACTCACTCCTGGACATCAATGACCAATGTAATTCTTGCTCTATGTAAATTTAAATTAAGCACAAAACTTTATGTAAATACAAACCAGTACCTAATTTATTTATTTTCTTTGATTGATTTAATGCAGATAAACCAACGCGTCGTGGTAGCTGTGGATCTTTAGATTCCGGAATGTCAATTTCATTCCATTCGGATGAAAATCATCAAGCTCAGGCGCATCACGGTGCTCAAAATGGCGTCGTAGTCCCCCAACACCAACACCAAGGGAGTTCTTGTAGTAACAGTAGCTCCAGTACAACTCACTCAAAATAAACTAATAAATTTAGTCAATTAACAACACCCTAAATATTACCCGACACAGACGACTACACACGTTACGTTACGTATTTGTATTATACATCGGACCCAGCGATCGCGCACATAGCGCCAGCGCAACGCAACTCAACGCAGCGTGACCCCCCAAAAAAGAGTGCGAAATCTCAATTACATACAGCCACCTCCGGCCGCCAGTCTCACTCGGGCAGCTCAATTTCTGCTACAAAAATGAAATCAAAACAAAACCAGCTTCTCTGTCTTTTTTTTTGGACACAAATCTTCATCGTGTTATTAGTTAATTACTTATACAAATTAGTTAATTAATGTCGGATAGTGATTAAATAATTCTTTGGCCTTGTGGTAAAAAATTACGCGTTGAACAAGACAACATTTACTACTAGGTATTGAATTGGCTTTAAACATGTATTGTGTAGTGGCGTGGCAGTGGCCAAAGGCCACTCTGCCACTCATTAGTAATTATAAAGAACAATGCTAGTCGATTTAAAATAAATAAAACTAAAAACTATTCATCCCACGATTGATGTTGAAGTCGTGGTTCGTGGTGATGTCGATTATTAAGAAAATAAATAAGTATAGGTTCATACGTTAGGATTTAGGAAATCTTCAATTTGCTACATATTATAGGTTATAAATTTAAAAAAATTAATTTAAAATTGTCGGCTTTCGGGAAATGAGAGACTTGCATCATCGCATCAAAATGAAATTGAGATAAAAATATACAAAATGAGATCATTGTAGGTTTTGTTTTAGTTTTAGTGTTCGCTATGAAACTAAAATATGCTGCAGAGTGCCATCTGGCAAGGCAAGCATTAAAGTGCCATCTCATGACGCGCAATAAAATTAAAAAAGACGCTATCGAATTAATATCATTTTGTATATTTTTGATGTATTTCTATACAATATAATAATAATATGTTTGTATTCGGAAATATTGTGAAAGTCAAGGGCAAAAATAGAAATCATATTGTATCGTATGGTCATGGGGAACAGGCAGACAGATCGGACGGAAGAATGGAAATATACAGGAATGAAAGTCAAAATTTAATTATTGGCAAAAATTCATGTATTATTATTATTTTGGCATACTTGAAATGAATTGAAATCCTAGAAGTACAAGTACAACTGCGAAAAGAACAAAACTTAATGAATTTTCAGATTAGAAATTGCTATTTAATACATAGTTTTGTAGTTTTTGTCAAATGTGTAGTTTCAAAGATCAACCGTTCCTTTCCTTGATAAATATTCAGATTGGTCAAGTCAATAAGTCATTAAATATGATCCATTGTATAATCGGGTTTCTTAAAAGAAATGAAATGTATTATTACAATTACAACTCTACAAGAGTTAATCAAATTGAACATGTACTGTTGCTCCTACGTAAATTACAATTATACAAATACATACAATAAGAGTCAAAATAAAGTTGGCATGTGTTCTCATTAAAAATATATAAATGGATTCGGTCTCAATCAATTATTTTTCATACGCTATGGTAAGGAAGGGTAATGTGCATGCGGACCTTGACTATGATGAGTATTCGATCCCTCGAAGTGGACAGGGTCCAACTACTTCGGATTTGGATTGTGTTGTAAATTATTTTTTAGAAGAAATCAATGCGTATAATTACATGAACAAATTAAGATTTAATTATAATTCCACCCAAGGATTCCGCGTACTCATTTCACAACTTCACAGAAAAATAAATAACTCAGACTTGAGATCGTGCTTGCACATTGCACATGATTAGAATTAGGTGAATTGATGATTAAACATATTCTTATAAATGTCAAATGTCAATGTCAGTAGATGTGTTACAATTATCATCCAGTCAGTATAATACATATAAATATTTTATGGATTCATAAGTCGGGAAAAGTCGATCAGTCAAGTATAGACCTTAAAGTCTTTTGGTCAACTCTCAA
>JAQGCB010002867.1:0-10703 GCA_034698835.1 Protaphorura tricampata | reverse complement strand
TGGGTACATTTGGTTCCTCTGACTCATCTGTGTGCTTGAGTGTAGGTGTGGGAAGTGAGAGAAAGTAGGAAATCGGCAGAATTCCCTAATACTTGCAAGCAGGGAACGACCGCATCATCCGCGGCTCCCTTTTATATTGGTCATTAATTCACTCGGTCAGACTGATGACTATCAAATGAGCTTCACGGACCTTTATGAAATACCTTAGACAAAATACTGGACACGCTCGCCTTCTTGTATTGTCTCACTGGGTCGCAGGCCTTAAATAGGTATTTTCACTGTGTAACTGTACCTCGTTAAGGCCCAAAACCACAAAATTAGAAAGGATTGTGAAATCACAACAAAAGCAAATGAGCAATGAGTATCTTGTCATTCAATTCCATTGCATTGTTGACGTGCGAGGTGTTACTCCGTATTCCGTAAGTAGGGTTGTGGTAAAAATATATCCTTCCTTTGAAAAAAAAATCGTTAAGTGCAAGTGCAGTTGAGGAATAAATTTTCCAGCGAACTTTACTGGGTCAAACTCAACTTGAGACAACTACAGAGAGAAACATTTTCGAATTCGGATTTTTATTCTTTGGGTAAGAAGAGAGTGCTATTTTTAAGTAAAAAATTCTAATTGTAAAAATGGAAAACATGACAATTAAAACAGGCCCAAATTCTGTGTCGTACGAAATCCCTTTTAAAATTAACTTGTGCTTAAAGTTATATTTCACGGAATTTTTAAGGTTAACGAAATGGCACCGGACGACCTGGAATTCCTTGGACAAAAATTATACAGGACAACCTGTTAGAACAATTATATTTGGGTACATGTTAAAATGTTAATTCAAAGAAGACTTCCTTTGAGAATGATGACTTATCCCATTCATCGCCAAGTGCTCATAGCTAATACAAATTCAGGATGAAAAGAATACTCGTTTCATATTATTGGGTAAGAAGAATTCTATTTGTTGATCAATTAGAGTAGTAGAATTGGTGAGGTACAAACTGCCCTTGCAATTTCGCTATGTTAAGGGTTTGATTAACGTGGAGGTCCTACTTTTGGTTTTGTGCAATACATATTTAAAAAGTTTGACGTCAGAACTAATGAGACTCGATTGAATGCCTTCATCCTTTCACGACATTCCATGCGAATGTTGATATTAATGTAAACAAAAAATTTAATCGTTTAATAATAAGAAGAACAAGCTTGTACAGTCATATCAGCATTGTCTCATCAAATAAAGAATGTGAAGGTCACGACTCATGGGTCCGTACTTTCCTTTTCAGAAGCCCAAAATCATTTTTAAAAAGTTACAAGTTCAATTTTGCATTGTGTGCTTACATAAGGTATGATAACAATTTATTTCTGTTTAACTTTCACTTTGCAGCAAATACTCATTATTACGGCACTACTGACATTCAACGTTTCAAATTCTAATGAAGCTGACGAAAACATTAGTTCAAAACCATCTTTCAATTATACGGAGTTTATGATAAATCATCTCCGCTCCAAAGGAGCTGCTATTTCACAAAGACGAAATCACCGGATTCGTCCCGACCCAGTTGAAGAAACATCAACACAACCCTCAACCGTCGAAGCAGAAGATCGAATATTTTTCAAACCCTACCATTTTCCATTCTGGGGATTACCTTATGGGATAACTAGCCCAGGTGGATTTTTCAACCCAGGGCTTTTCCCATTTGTCCCGGGTGGTCCAGGATTTCCACCATTCGATGGGATCTTTGGTAGCCCTTTCGGTCCTGGAAAATTTCCGGGTGGTGGACCAACTCCGTTCCAAGGATTTGGGAATTCTTCAATGAGCACGAGTACAACTGCAACTGCAACTGCAACCGAAAGTACTTCGACAAGTGCTCCGCCTTCAGACGATGCTGCCAAAGTATCGAATGATTCCTCTACCGAGGGAAGAACGAAAAGATATCCAAGGACCCCAGGATATCGGAGAAAAAAACGCCGAAGGAGACCCTGTTGTTACCCCACAACAACTTCAGCACCTGAAGAAGATGATCACTACTACCCCGAAGAAGAATCTGATGAAGGGTACCACGAGCACGACAATTATGAGGCCGTGATGGAACGGCCAAATTATCCAAAGTACATGCCAACAGAACCCCCGGCCCCACCACCAAGCTACCATAAACCCCAGTACCAGTACCAGAATTCTTACAAAGAGCAACAGCGACCAAGTTCATCCTACGGTACCAGTGACCACGGCCACGGGCCACAAGCCTACAGTATTCCTATGACACCACCCAAGCCAAAATATCGACATCAGCCAAACCAATCGCAATCTTCTCCGAAGTACAGACAACGACCACATCATACTTACAAAACGAGGAGGCCTAATTATGACCAACCGCCAGAGAAGAAGAAACGCCCACCTTCAAATTCTCAAAGGTACCGGAGCCGACCCAAACCACCACCTCCGGATTACCCTCCGAGATATTCTTCAGAAGACTTACCTCCACCTTATGAGGAAGAGCATCACTACGACTACACGCACTCATATGCAAATGAGCAGCAAAATAAATCACCATATTATTCATCGTATTGGAATCCTGTCACACCTCCTACTACTACGACGACCACAACTGTCGCGACATATACCACACCCGCCCCGTATAATTTGGGACACTCTCCGGTCATCCTGAATGTATCGCCTTGTCAGATTTACTCCCTTGCAAATCTGTTATCTCCTCAATGTTCTACAAGCACTCCATATACCACTACCACTCAAAGTCCACCACAAGTGACCAATTCCTATGATCGGTCAGATTCGAGCTCCACGATTACGATATCTTTACCCTATCAGTATTGGCTGTACCCTCCACCAGAGTACACCACTCCTCGACCCCAGTACTCAATTCCACCATCTTTACTGGAGAGTGTCACTCCACCTCCTCAGTACGTTACACCTCCTCCTCCTCAGGCGGCATATGCAGCACCACCATCTGTACCTCAATATGTGCAAGCCCATCCTCCCACCTATGCCACGCCCCCAGTGTCACCAGCATTACCTAATCCAGCGTCCACATATCCTGGCTATTATTCATTGCCTCCGCCTCCTCAACAACCTCCAACTGCAAGTAGCACCTCCGCACCTCATCCTCAACCACTTTACGTCCTATTTCGACCCTGGATGACACCTCCAGCTCAATATGGACAGCCAATATACAGCCAACAAGTTCCACCACCAGTACCAGCAACTGCAACCTCCGGAACGGACACCAAGCCTCAGCAGATAATTTACCTCCTAAGTCCTCCTCATTATCCAGCAGTTGAATCTCCTTCTCATCCGCCAATCTACCCTGTGTATCCTCCAGAACTTAGGAACGCCCCGCCTCCGCCGCCTACCCAACCTACACCCACGACTGAAACACCTCCTGCTCAACCACAACCCGTGTATATTATGTACTCTCCTCCTCACTCATCAAATGAGCAAGCTCCTCCTATCATTCCTAATTATGCTAATGTTAAATCGGAACCGGAGGCGACGACAACAACACCCCCGGTTCAACCAATTTATATAATGTATCCACCCCAAACGATAAATGATTCTCCGCCCCCACAATATAGTGAAACCACATCTGTGAAACCTCCCTCGTCTCCCCAACCGATTTACGTGATATATACTCCGCACACAGATGGTTCACCCAATGCTCCACCCAAAAACCTCCCCGCCCTCTATCCTGAGCCTTCGGCGCAGCCCATTTATCCTAAGGCAGCTTCCCAGGGGAATTCGGAACTATCCCCTCCTGCCCATGTCCAACAACCTGTTTATGTCATGTATGCTCGACCTCCAGAAGAAAAGTCAACACAGGATCCGCCCACTTACGATAAACCTCCGCCCTCAAACTATCCGGTACCGGTACCTCCGCCCCAATCGGATCCAGAAACTCCTCCCCAGAAACCTGTATATGCAGTTTACGCGCATCAACCAAAAACCACGACACAATCGTCTACCAGTTCCACGATTTCATACCAGTCGGAGTATATTGAACCCCCTCCCCAAACTACTTATGTAAAACCTACTCAATTTGTATACGATGAACCTCCTCGTTCCCAACAATCAGAGAATACGCCCCCTGAATTCACATATTCTGCACCTCCGTCCTATAACCGGTTTAAATACCCGGCTCATTATCTACAACGTCCACAATCTACTTATTCAAAACCACCGAGCCCCTCTCCGGAGGCGCCGCCCCGTCCATACGAGTATTCGACACCTCCCCCGAAACCTACTTTGGACACACCCCCTGTACAATTTACGTACTCGCCTACACTGGAGACACCTCCTCCTCTAAATACATATTTGACATCTCCTCTGAACCCCACTCTGGATACACCGCCCCTTCCGTACACATATTCGACACCTCCCCCGAAACCCACTCTGGATACACCTCCTGTACAATTTACATATTCAACACCATCTCAGCATACAGTGGACACACCCCCTGAAACCATATATGTTCGACCAACCCCAAAAAAATCGACATATGAAGACTCCCACTATTTAACACCACCACCAGTGACATCTCCGAACCAAAATGACCCACAATATTCCTCCGATTACGATAACATCCAAAATATCCATGGTCCTTCGCAATCACAATCACAATCACTGGAGACGCCATCGCCACATTATGACCAACATGACGACGACATTTACCCCAGATATCCTGTATACAATTTTGACACCCCTATGAATCACGAATCAACTTCACCCTTAAAAGTGTACAGTGCTTATGGTGGATCACGCCCTGGCCCTGGAACTGGGAGTCATGTCCGAACTCAACCATATCCAACCGCAAATTCTACAAATCCAAATCGTGTATCGATTGTGTACCCTGAACGTTCTAGTCCATCAAATTCTTATTCGCAATCGCTTTACCCCAGAGGTAGGAAATATCCTAGTGTCAGTGAACCTCATGAAATCAATGGATTTACATTTCACCAGGATCCAATCCCATCAGAATCTCGTACTTATCCCAGAACAACGGGAAGGAGAGTCAAATCACGTGCCTATGTTTTTGATGACCAAATTAACACCGATGACGACACTCAGCCTCAAAAAGTTCGAGGGGGGTTAAATATACATCTTGCACCAAACTCAAACGTTTTTCTCTCTAGTAGCAGTGGTTTGAGTGTGAAGAGTCAAAATCATAATACGGATACGGCTGGTGCCCTGGAAAATGAATCTACTTCTACACCACGAATTGAAAGTTTATCTAGTCCTTTTGGTAATGCCGATGCCGATTCTGAGGGTCAAAAAGTGTCAAAAACTAGTAAATCAAAGCAAATTAAGCCGGGAACATCGGAGGAGACACGGGAAGACACTACAAATGTGAATGTGACAGTAAAACCAAGTAACGCTCATCAGTACAGTTTAAGTAGTTAAAATTGGTATAAAGTCGACTGTTAATATCAATTATGTACATTTATACGTTATAAAAACTAGCTATTTCTGTCATGCTGTAATGCTGTAATTATTCCACCTGTTCTGAAATCGATTCATATTTACACTACTACTAGGAAGGAATTCATTTTAATACTATGAGACAAATTAAACTGATATGTTTGCAGAACACCTCTGTTTGCAGGGCACGCTCAATTTTTCGGTTTCTCAATCTTAATCGTGTCGAAAATTTCTCGGTTTCGACGAAATGGCCATACCCTTGCAGATTCTTGCTCATTTCATTAACATTTGGTTTGACTTAACTCTTTAGTCAAGTTAGAAAGTTAATACGCTGGTCCTGAAAAATCTATGTGGGCAAAATAGTATAAAGACCAATGGGTAGATAATTTTGAAAATAAAGAGTACTCGATCTAGAGTCAACCCTATCCGATTTCATGTTAATATTTTCAAAATATGGCCATCCTTTGCTGCAAACTGTAAACCAGATTCGTTTCTGGGTTTAGTATTCAAGCGTAAAGTAAATATTTTAACCATTTCATTCTCATTTGTATATAGAGTCTGTTTCACGAGACCTGTGATTTTTTTTCAAAAAAAAAATAAGTAACACTTGAAGTACATCACTTCTGTATGCAAATTGTAGTTAGTACGTACTTGCACCATGCATGGCCGTGTACAGATCAAAGTGCCTTGTGTAGCCTGTGTAGTTGTTTATAAACCATTTCATTTTGATTGCTCTCACATCTCAACCCCCAACGCAATGCAATTCAAAATCAAATCAATCCTTCATCCAGATGATTCTATTTTTTTTTGTGAGTGAGTGTGTGAGTGTTTGTCTGTGCCTGTGCTGTGCTAGTACAAACTACATATTATTCTGAACAAAAACCCAAGCAAGCAAGCCGAAAAGCTACAGCTACAGCTACCGCTACCGCTTGTTGCTTTTAATATTGCCTGTCTGTCAAGTCAAGTCAAAAGCTCTAATAAAAAATCTAAAGGCCCCTTCAACCCTCAATCTATTCCAATCTCCTGTCCTAACCGAGTACACGGCCGAAATAGAATAGTATATACATGTACAAATTTTGACCGATGTACGTACAGGGTAGTTCAGAATTTACGACAGAGACTTAAGGGTTGATGCATGATTTCTAGTGCGAAGTGATTTCGGCCCATGTTTCCAGTAAATCTTTGAGATTCTGATGTCGGAGGGAGAGAAATCGTCGTTTTTCAAGAATTTTCATTACCACCTACTTTTTGCAGAGAATGGGTTAAATTTTGGAAGGGGAACTATTTACTTAACAAGTGTAATGAGTGGCAGGAAAGACTTAACTTGTATAAATTTAGATGATTCATAGTTCAAATTAATAATATTAATTGGATCGCAAATGTTCCTAGTAGTTGAATGAGAATTGGGATTAAAAATTCTGAGATTTTAATTTCTGGGTAGTCCTCTTTCCCCTTCAAATTTAAAGGATGTGTAGAAATACAGTAGTCTGTCAAAGTAGTTTTGTTTAATCGGCATATTTGGTGTTTTGGTTGACAGAGATTTGTTTCAAGAGACAATTTCACCGAAATACAGCCTCCGAGTATCTGGCATCTGGGTCACCCTGTACTGGAATTGGACCCATGGGTGATGCTGATATGTTGTTCCATGTATGTCTGTACGTTCGTTTCTTCAAAAGGATAGAGTTGAAATTGGTTTGGTCCCAAGTAATAAATCGTCATTCATCAACTCAACTCACTTCACACTTCAGGACAATGCCATTCAGATGGGATTTTGGGGCGCGAGGAAAAAAAAGAACTCAGATATCATCAACATGTGTTAAGCGCTAACACTAGTCACTCACTACTACTAAGTAAGAACTAACACCTAATTGAAAAACTGGACCGACTCTACTCACTAAATGTATTGCATCCTTTTATATTTTACCATTCCTTGTACTACTGGACTTGGATTGGATTGGATAGCAAGCTACCCAGTATAACTCAAAATAAAATACCTTGTAATAATAATAATAACATTTCATCGCCTGGTTTTTGGCTACTGACTGCTACTGCTCTGTTTTGTATTGTATTGTATCGTATCGTATTGTGTGCCCTGTGTATTTTAAATGTACAGTTTTATACAGGCAGAATCAGAATCAAGTCTTGGAGTACGTACATATGCTGTGGTACATCCATAACATGTTGGCAGATTGCACAATATAAAATTATAAAGGCAATGGGTTGATGTCAGTCAGTCATATCCTGTCAGACAGGCATGACAGAGCCAAAACGCTAGCGTCAGTTCAATTACAATTATTTTATGGACAATTAAAAAATCATCATACAATTTTAAAACAATAGAAGAATATTTAGCACGTGTACGTAGGAATTTTTGTTATAACACTATTGGATCTTTTTGGAAAACGGTCAAATTTTGATACTGAACTTGAAAATTGACTGAATTTGGAAATCTTGGAGATTAAAAAAATATATGTATGTAGTTTTAAAAAATAAAAAATAAAAATTCTGCCCATGTATGACGGATTTTTAGACTCTGTACTAGCACAGAGCACTGGATTGACATTTTGGGAGCATAACATTGAATTTGACACGGGAAGTGTGAAAAACAGCTCAGACTTCATGTTATTTTGTGGTATCGGAGTCTGTTTTGGTTATTAGTGTGAAGTTTACATATTTCAGCGAATTTTGTTTGTTTAATTGTTAGTTTTAGCAAGAAAAAAACTAGAGAACTGGAACGTTTACGTACGTACGTACGTAATTTACTATGTAAAGGATTTACGTACGTGCAAAGGGCTTCCGGTGCGGTTTCGCTCCTGTTTGTTTGTTCATTCACTGTGTTTCCTAGATTTTTCTTCGGTTCGTTCTAGTTCTATATTTTGGTTCGACAAAAAGGTCGAGTTCAAGTGAAAGGATTCATTCCGACAGTGTGATTGGATTGGAAATTCGGAGTTAGTCTTATAAATTCGTAAGTTCTCTTTCCTTTGATTTACAATTAAGTGTATAAAATATTTCGTTGATTTTTTATGTGAATTTGATATATTTTCATCATCATTTTATACCAAATTCTGCTCAACTTTTTTTGGTATTCCACTGCAGCCAAATATTGAGACCAACCAGTTTAGACGCAATTTCACCGGCCAACCCGTATTTGTTCTTTTTTCTACTCTCACCTAATTTCAAAATTATCATATAAATGTTACGTCCTCGCTTCTCCATAATAGGAAGTGGAAGCCTTATACAAACATGACTAATTAAGTGGACAACATGGTCCAATATTAGTACATATATTATTATTACTATTCTCATTCCATATTAGTGTGAAGTAATCTAATCCTTGGCGTGATTATACAGTGAATTGTAATGCTTCTGCTTCATGCTGGCACTGTGGATGTGAATGAAAGTGAGTAACTCTAATTCTTAAATGGTTACAAAGGCGGGCGCGCATGCAACCACAAAATTATCTCGTGTCAACAAATTGTCAGAAATAGTGATTATGTCCACAATTATTTTATGGGTTCACCGGTACAGTCGAGCCGCTGACACATATATTTGGTAGATACGATAATTGCAATGTGCCTTACGATTTTTCAATACATATGTAGCTGTATTTTTAAACACTGCTTGAACCTATCCGGGTTTTATTCATTACCCGAAGGCGATCATTGCGCCCAAATATGGTAAAGTCCTTCTTGTGCACGTACGTGTACGGGAAGTTTATATTTGAATACATGTTTAAATAAAATATGGCCGACCCAGTTAACAAATCTCAGGGCTAATAATTTGGCTGACCGACGAGATTCATTACTATGAATCAGAATGTTATCTCTTGGGATATGATTAACACGCGTCATCACAGCTCCAGCTCGTCATACATCATAGGCGGCATTTTTTTCTTTGGTTTCCAAATATCACACCTCGTAAATGAAATGAGTGAGTGAAGTGTCATATTTCTGTCCGCCCGAATTTGATGTGTTACAGCCCATGTTAATTTTCGAAACGTGGAACAGCATTTAAAGTTTTTGGTGTTTGATATTATTTATTTAGCGATTTTATTTCACAAACAAATCGTTGAAAATATTCGTATCCTTTCCAGAGATATCAACCATATGTTCGATACCAAATTTTATTATCAGATACCCGGCCAGGTGAATACGAGCTGCTGAAAAATTATACAGCAAACAGCGGAATTTGCACGACTCGGATGTATAATAGGATGTCGGCATTGTCATTTTTAAGCCAAATCATCCTCTCAGTTCTGAAAATCTGTGTTTGACGCATTTTCAGTAAGAAATTCCCTTTGTGCTGTCAGTGCCCTAATTACTGGCTCCAATGCCAACTCAACAAGGCAATGATTCATTAAATCACTCACTTTCATTGCATTGCAATTGCAGACCGATTAAAATTTTCATAAACACGACTTCCTTTGGGAATGCGGATGATAGGATACTTAAGAATGCGAAAGTAAGTGAAGTGAAGTGACTGGGACTGCATTCAAATGTTTTCAAGAGTCTGGCTACTGTCAACATTTCAGTACTGACTGACGAGGGATGTACTTGAAGCGTAAATTTCTGAATTCATCTGCAGATTTCCTTCTTTTCTGTTAAATCTAGCATTTTTTTCTTGCAACTATTTTGTTGATTTCAAGAAAGGACAGGCCTAAATGTCACACAAAATATATTGATTTTTTTCCTGGGCAAAAATTTAATAGGTAGGTCATACGTCAGGCATACGCTCTTAGATTCAACAATTTCATTAGTGGATCTGATGATTCTGTTTTTAATGGAGAGGGTTTGATCCCTTGGACATGCATGCTGGTAATTTGACTATTCAATTTTCGGCGGATTCGTACTCCGCAGTATGATCTTAGACACTTCCCTTGTGACTGCAATGAATTTATTTTCATGTTCTATCTTTTCCAACAACAAAAAAACTGGCAGATTGAACTTATTGCAGATACTACGAGCACTGGAGCACTTTAGTCTCATAATCCACACTTTTACAACTCAATGTAATGTAAATTCAGTGTTATGCTCAAAAGTAATTTGAGCCATAATGAGATCAGTGAACCACTTGTTGGATACAGTGCAGTGCAGTGGAGCTCAGCCATTTACAACGTGTAACACGCACACATACATAAGTTTTTTAAAGTAATAACTAACCGAGAGTGCATGAAGATAGAATATTCTTCGTTCGTTGAACTCCTACGTACCATGCCGCCGGGACACGAGTACATAACATAAATACCCAGTTTCAGGAGAGAGAAAAAAGTGTGAGAAAAAGATC
>JAQGCB010002866.1:0-10704 GCA_034698835.1 Protaphorura tricampata | reverse complement strand
ATTTCGATTAATTCCAAATCAGGATACACATGGAATTCATACAATTACTACACCCCATTCGATTTAATGGCGTTTGGTGGGTTTTTCCAATTCATTTGTGTTGGCACATTGCCATTGCCACTCCGGTGAATCATATTACTGGGTGAATGTCACTTATTGGGTATAGTTTGTTGTTACCATAATTTTCAATATTTATGGATATTATATGGTCAGTCCATACAATTCAACATTATGGCTTTCATTGTATTCGTTTTTGCAAGGTTTCGGACAATGTGATATTGTATTGGTGTGCCAAGATTCAACTTCTAATTTTGATCCAAATGTAGATAAATATTTGTCATGAAAAATCTAACCACCAAACGTGAAGGTCAACAAATACCTTCAAGTTAGTTAATGTTTCGAATTCAAACTCGGGTTCTTGCAGTACGAAGTAGGACATTTGTGTCGACTTTCGACCTGTTTTCTTCCTTGTTTTTGTAAACATAATCGGAATGACACGTATAAAACTTCTTGGCAATTGCGAACAGACATTTGCTTGTCCTCGTGCGTCACCAGCAAACTTTAAACTATGATGTATTGTACAGTACTGGTTTAAAGTTGAGTTAATCCCTTTGTGTCAGCGTGTAAAGTTGTCCATACTGCAAGTAATTTCAAAACCTCCGTGGAAAAATTCAAGATGACGATCCAGATGAAAAAATATATCTTGAGTCTTATTCTCGTTATTCTGGCTTTTGGTGGTAATTAAATATCATAGAATTGTTGTAATTTGCACTTTAGAATTGCATTTCGGATATTATGTGTGTAATTTGCATTTTTTTTAAAGTTTCATGGAGCATGCCAGTAAATCAGGTTGACCTGACTGCTCCGTTCTCGGATGCAAAAACGTTTGTTGAAGATCAAACTGGTGAAATTATAAAACGATCAGCCGATGCTTATGAGAAGAGTTCTGACTGGATTTCAGAGCAGCTTGGAGGCGATGTCATGAAAAGATCGTCAGACGTTTATGACAAAGGATCGCAATGGGTCGTTGGCCAGTTTGAAGGTGGTTAGATTTTTTTCGAAAAATATTTGGAGTAGAGACTGAAAGCGTCGTAAACTAATTACACGAAGTGGATTTTCTACCCTTGAAATTGTTCCCTTGTTACAAGATTTTTCCACGCGCACCTTGAAATTGCAATTTACTACGAATTTGTAATTTTAATTCTACTCCGAATTAATTTAGTATCGTAACATTCTTTTGGCACGGTACGCCACATTCCATAAATGAAGATTTACATTAATTTGTAATTTGGTAATCTTAAGAATGTTGTGAAGTGAATCGGTAATAATTGTTAAATCTGAATTATTCAATAGGGGTCAAGTCACTATTTGGTTGATGACTGAAGAGAAGACTGAACAGATTCATTTAAATTCAGCACGTTCTTTGGGGAAAAACCAACTCAAGTGGATACATACTACGGTTAAAAAAATGAAAAATGAGTGATTTGCCTCGAAGATTCACTTTGGTGAAATGTTATACAAATCATGCTGTGAAATGAATAAAACGTGTTTAAGTCAAAAAATCCCTCTGACCTCTCAAGTGGACCAGAAGCAGAGATTAATTGCAAAGATGTTTTGCTCTGTGTGAGCCCACAACTTTTTTTTAGCGTAAACAACACATGATACGAAGGAAATCCATGTTCCTTTTCATTTACATTATAATTGTTGGGTTCGTAATGATGAATTTGAATTCATAATTCATTTTGAGTATGAGTCAAACCGAATTACTTTGCTTCAGGAGCAAGCGTAAAGATTAACGTTCTTTATTACTTCCCCCCAGCATGGATTTTTAATGAGGCTAAATTTTACTCATTCTCAACACAGCTCTTTCGATTAGTATTCGCAAATAATGATATCATCCAAAAAGTCATCGATGATATAATTAAATTAGAATAAATCAGTCCAAGAACAACTAAATCGCGACGGAACGGTAATAGAAGAAATTAAAAAATGCTGGATCGGGAAAAACTCCATAGGATTGATAATTTCTCGAAATAATTTTTGAGTTTGAATTTTAATGCACCGAAACTTCCCTATTACGATATACCGTATGAAATCCCTTTAAACTAAGTACGTTACTACATATGCACTTGATTCGATAAGAAAACATTTAGTTTTAGGACTTAATCCATATTTTTCTCCAGGCAAAGTTTTCTCCACTCCTGAGAGACGATAAAAACACCCAGTGGCTCATGTACTCGGAACGAGTTACTTCTTTCATGATTTCATCTTATTTTTTTTAATCTACTGTATGTAATCTGTGCTAGCCTAAATTAATTCATGTTCATTCGACTCCAGTTGAGATCATGCAAGCGTAGCGTAGGTAATAGAAGGACTCAGACTGAACCGGTTGTCGGAGAATTAGAATTTACTTTGACTCTTGTTCTCAAGTACCAGGAATACTTAGGTTTGTTTGACTCTCCTGCACCAGTTTCTCTTATTTCTATGACATAATGATCTGGGCTAGCGTCATTTTTATCAGATGAAATGGAATGAAGAATGATAGAGAGCAAGCACAAGCTCATCCTTGCCTGTAGTTAAAAGTTAACTAACATGCCAACTCTGCACTCTCAATGTGTTTATCCCCCTTATTTTATTTTTTTGTCCTCTGTCCATATTGTAGTGCTAATCGAATTTTTATGCTAAAGAGTTGCTCACTATTCAATAAGTACGCACGTTCACATTTATGTGACTCCTTAACCAACATGGGGCGCCGGTAGAAGTACAAACAAACAATATTATCAACTCCTGGAGAATTCTGGACACCCCCCCATGGAATCGGCGTTTTTGTCGTTTTTATTCCAAACTCTCTGTTTTCAGTACATGGTCCATTTCTACTGATAATATACATTAAAGTGCTAATCGAATTTTTATGCTAAAAAGTTGCTTGCTCATTAGCCAACACAGGGAGCCCTGAATTTAGTTGTAGTCGTAAGATAAAATTTGATTCTGGTTACGCGGAATAACGTATCGACAATTTGACTGTCTGGTTTATGACTTTTAACAAGGGAAAGATTTCAATGACCAGAAACGTCACGTTAGATTTAGCCAAATCAGACTGGTCACAACATTCGATTGAGTATC
This sequence comes from Protaphorura tricampata, assembly GCA_034698835.1. Classification (NCBI taxonomy): domain Eukaryota; kingdom Metazoa; phylum Arthropoda; class Collembola; order Poduromorpha; family Onychiuridae; genus Protaphorura; species Protaphorura tricampata. The sequence continues at coordinate 7,581 of JAQGCB010002866.1, read as the reverse complement.
TGCATGAGTATCTGCACTCCATTTTTCCTTGAGGTCAAAAGCCTCTAACTCGTGGAGGTTAGCTGGTTGGGAATTGATAGTATAATATAGCGGCTTAAACTACTTTTACCCCTACTACCCCCTCCCAGATTTTCCTTAACCGAACTTATCCTACATACTAAACTAGAGAGGATTCATCACACACGTTTTTCCCCAATTTCAATTCCGTTGGTCTTAGGTTGGGCAGTTACAAGTTACGACGACGACGACGGGTTATAGGTTGGTCGGTCGGTCGGTCCAAGTCCGACGGAGGACCCTGGACATGCAGGAAGATTTGACAACTAAATCTTACTCTTCTGTCTTCTCCGAACATGCTAGATACTATTAAGTTATTTATCTATTATCTCATCCTTTCATTTGCATTCAAGAGAGACCTTACCACACAACTACAACTTCTTTTCTATCTTTTCCAGAAGCTCATGGAATCTAGAAATTATTTTGCTCTTGTTCTAAATGGGAATGCATCATGCATAGTTTGAGTCAAGATACAAAGTACAACACACGCACTATTCCACTCCACTCCAGCAACATTCACTTGAATGAGAATTTATGACTTTTGTCAAGTGGTTTTATTACTCCATTGTCTCATCTCCATCTTTATTTGCTTTTTGCGTGCATTTAACACAATCCTCGTTACTCACGTCTTGAGAGAATAAATTTAAGAGACATAGTGTCCGCGTAATATTCATTAGGACTAAGCGCGTGTGACATCTCGTAAGTTGAAGTGACCTTTTGCTTCTGTGTGTCGAGTAAGATTCAATTTACTCATTTTCTGGGAGTGGTATGGTAATAAGGTCCAAAGTGGATTCCCAAAAAATCAATTACGACGAATACATATTTCCGAATTTGCTTTCTCCAAAATATTTCGCCGAAGTATTTTCGTCTCGACTAAATATTTTTACCGAAACATGCATTGAAAATGTCCACTGACAATATTTTTACCGCTGCCACAATTTGCTGGCGACCTTGTCCAGTTTTTGTTGAAAATTTTGTTATACGGAAGAATATGTACATATCTTAACATGTTCAATGACTGATCCCACACATTATTACCAAACTTTGTCACCGCTGAAGTGACGACGAAAAATTTTGGGTCTTTGGTTGGATTGTTGTGAGGAGGATCAGATTACCCACTGGGCTAGAGTTTCGCCGACTTGTAAAGAGGAGAGTCTTGTCTTCATATGTCCAACAATCTTATGAATGGCACAAAGTTTAGCGGCAAACTCTTGTCCACCCGTCTCTTAAGCACTCAATACCTTATCTCTCACACTCTCATTTGCATGCTGGGCTCCACCGCTCCATTGTTCACCAGATATGTCTCTCTTTGTTCCAGGACGCACTTCAAATTAGGTCTTCGACAATTCGGATACGGACAACGGACAATACGAAGTACTGAATATTTCAATGCAAGATATTTTGAAGAAATGAGACCAGGAGAAAGTGTAAAGTTTTGGAATGAAAAATATATGAGTGAAAATTTTCAGATTTAACTTTTTGTTTAAAAACTCTTGTGACTCGCTTGACTGGTTTATTTGGCCAAAATGTATCTGGACAATTTCTTGATTTGTCCTCTTTCCCTGGGACAAACATAAGATTGTTGACTAAATATGCCGAACGTTATCTTCTTTGAACCCTTTGACGTCGTCATCCCCCCGGTGAGTCTCCAGTCAGTTAAAGTTACATCCAGATTACAGAAGCCAATTTCATTACAAGGTTCCTCTCACGCGGTCCTCGGTCCTGTGGTCATCCTTGGACACTGGAAGACGACTTCATAATACAATCTAGTAGTCCACGTTTTCTTCCCAAGGAAATGAAATGACCTTTTTTTTACAATTACTTTCAATTTATGACTTTGTCAACCCACTTATCAACTAGTTAGTTATTTTCTTCGTGTTCTGTATTTTTCTGACCGCTGTGCTCTGCGCTCCGTGTGTGTGTCACTCTGACATCATCCACCGCAAGACCTACATACTTACAACCGTAAGAGTAACGAGGATTTACGACACGACTTCTTAAAACTAAATATTTTGTCTTTTGTTCATTTTTTCTTATCACCCAAAAAAATTGTGTAGGGTTTCAAGCAAATTTGAAACAATAAAATATTACTGGTGATGCTGCTGTGTTGGACAAGATGAAGATGATGGACCTGCCAGTGTGGTTGGACGAATGAATTTATGAATAATCCAGTTTCTCCAATTGCTCCTTATATTTATGACTGTGATTTCAAGAGGGTGATAGTAAATATGTCAACTTGAAAGAAATGTCAACAAACATCCAGTATTAAAGTGACAATGTGTATACAAATTTTTTGATCATTTAATTCAGTGAAAAACGAAACAGTAGTAGTAGTGGTAATGGTAGCTCTGTATTCTCGATAACAATGAATGTACTCTTCTGTGTTGAATAATCTTCCTTCCCAATATCAATAATTTTTCCCATCATGCATGTCCGGTGTAACCAATATTAACGTATCGTGTTCGACTTGGCATTCTTAGCTGACCAGCAGACTGGATGATTCCCTTGTGGCCTCAGGGTATTTAAGGCAACAGTAAATTACACTTATTGACGATACTCCCATGTATAATGAGCAGGTGAAAGAAACCCTCCTATTTTTAAAGATTTCCTTACCACTCATTGACCAAAATTTGAATGAGAAAGAAAACCGTCATAATGTTAATGTACAAACAACCGAAAGGCATCATTGCGTTATGTAACGGGAGATTTTACTCCAGTCGACCCAGCAGTCGACCCATATATGATATGATAGGAGCCCCGTTACTCCACCTTTAATTTATGGTCACTGTCAAGACAATTAGTGAGTGTCTGGACGTAATTAATTCTGAATAAATTAGTATTGATTTGAGAGTAAAATATTGCTTTCCCATACGGCGGGAGATTTTTTTCATGCCATCGGCAAACAAATGTTGGTGGCGACAGAGTCTAATTGACCCTTGTCCAGTCGTCTGGATATGTTTGTAAAACTGAATTTACATTATTAGGGCTATCGACATCCGAAACTAACTATAAAAAGCTGTAACACAGTACATACATACAATACGATGCGACCCACACAGACACAGTCACACCTTTTACTGTTATTCTAATTTTTCATTCATGTCTGTCTTCACGCTATCTTCGTTTCTGTGTTGTGTACAGTGTACAGTGTACAAATGTATTCTACCCATATTCGGCTATCTCTTTTCTCACGGGTAGTTTTCGCAGTAGTCCGTTTGATTAAGTCATGTTCCTTGTACTTTGGCTATTCTCATGGTCATGTTCAAATGGAATATTTGATTCAAGAACCACCACGACTACACTGGAATATTTCGAAAAGTAGTATTCCACTACGGCTAAATAATATACGTGTATAGCAACCCTAGGAATAGATAGAACATGGAATTGCTCCATTGTAATAATTGAGTAATTACTAATTGAATGTAATTTTGATTACCACTTCCCCAAATCCATTTCACTTTCACTTCACTCATGGAGGTCTTAATCTCATCCCTTACATACATTCATTTCCTTCACTTTCAATTTCGACGGATCTATTGTATTCCCATTGCATTGCAAGAAAAAGAATTCATGGAAGGAAGGAGTACAGTAGAAAAGTCTCTCAAATAAATTACAATTTTCTACTCCTCTGCTCTGCTGTGTCCGTTTATGTGATGATAATTCGACTGTTCCATGCATTCTCGGACTTCATTCAACATTGAAAGAAAACTCTTCAATTCAAAATAAAAGATTTCGGGGATGATTGCTCACACCTACTACGTACAGTAGGTTCCGGGCTTTTTCTCTTCTTTTTTTATCATAATCATCCAGTCATGATGAGACGTCATTCTCCATTCAGAAGAACGACACCTTGACAATGGACTCTTTGTTGGGCAACCAAGACGAACTCAATGAGGTTTAATTTTTTTTTCAACTTCAGGTAGTATTGGGAAAGGGAAGTGTCTGACAGAATAAAAATAAAATTGGGGAAGGTTATGTACTGCATTCAACAATCTTCGTTTTACTATGTATTTCTATTTGTTATTACTATGGACTGGTTTAATCAATCTGATTCGATCGGCAGATTAAATTATTACAGAAATTAAGGGTAAAATTAAGATTATTTGTCATCCGCAGGTGCGTGTATTTTTCGCCAAGAATAGTTTGGCCAAGTGTATGTATATGTAACCTCAGTTTTCCAAACCACGGATCGAACCCTCACTGTAGTGCATACTGAATTCAAAATCTGTACCACAAGTGCCACGACCGACTGACTTCAGACGAATCAATTAATCAAATTTTTTTCGGGTATCCATCTACGTTCATCAATTTATCAAATAGGTAGCCCTAGTCAAATTGACTTTGACCTTAGCTACTCGACATATCATTGAGTGAATATTATGTTCTTGTCAGCATGTTACCTTTCATTCTATTGCGACGACTGCTGTGTTCATGCTCAAGTTCAAGTTCAATTCTTTGAAGATGACTGACAGCTCAATTTGTCCATCCAATGATTTGAAAGGATTGTGAGTCAAAGTTTCACACTTCTTTTTTCTTTGGCATTGATTCAATTCCAAAGAGTTCTTTCTCTCCACTACTAAACATCAAAGTCATGATGATAATCAATTATTGTTGTCCGTCTGCTCCGAGTGTAATCAGATGGAAAAATACATACAAAACTTCTTGTATTATTCATGCTCAACATTTTTATGTTTTAATAATTCCAGTTTTTACAGTGTAATGTAGGCACGAAAGGACGAATGGGTTGGTTTGAAGTATTCTGGGTGGTTTTAATGCACAATTTCATTGGGGTTTGTGGAAATTTTAATGAGAACAGATTCAGAAATATTGCAAGCACCATAAATTTAGGAAGTTGTGCATACTGAGTTTTCGACCTTATAAAATATAAAAAACCGCTTTCAAATACATTAAGGAAAAGAACGCGCCGAGTTTTCCGTTGGAAGGAATGGATTGAAGATTTTATGACCAAGTATGGCGCTCCTCTTTCATTCTTAAGATTATTACGAGTTGATTAGACGGAGTCACCGATTACGTCTTCCTTTTTTCGCACTGAAAGAATATTAATGACTTGATTAGTTATTTCCCTCCAAACATCAACATGCTTTCTGCTCATAATCGTAAATATTTTCATCCTCCTCTCCAACTTTTTCTACACAGCGTTATCTTTGCTAGAGCAGGTGAATTGGATCATCTCAGTGTCCAGTGTTGAGGTCATAAATAAAGGTTTGAGGGTTGAATGGGTAAATGGGATGCATCTTCTCAACAGTTTATTACTTTTATGTCTCCATTATCGATCTTGGACGTTCTTTGCGTGCTTGCTTACCCATTCATTGCACTCTAATACCAATTATAATAACTTTACTTCTGTCTGGAAAAAAAGTTCAATGTACTGGACTGTTGTTGACAAAAAATAATGCCAAGTTTTTAAATTAAAAGTGGTTTTGTGGACGGGGTTCAGTGCAAATTGTTGATGAGATAGCATACAGATTAGTTAATAGCTATTTACCCACTTCGCTCGTCTCTACAGCAAAACCTGATGAGTTTCATAAAAATTGTGCCTGATACTCGTAGTAAAATTTATTGATATCAAACGTGAAGAAAAAACGATTTCTACATTATTTTGTAAAATTAGGACGATAGAACGCCCCAGGCATGAATTTTATCCTACCGATTTAAAATTCCGAACACACACTTCGAAAGTGAAAGGTGGTACTACTGGTACTAGTTTGAAAAAAGGCTGTACGTACGTACATCACGGTGTGAAAAAATAATAAGCTTTAAATAGACAGTTCCAACGTTCTACTGTATTTTATCCAACTCAATGAACGCGTTCTTTTTATTGTGTCTATTCCTCGGTGGAACGTTCGACGAATAATAAATTGAATTTTATCCTCTCTTCCATCCCTGTGATCTCCTGTATAACTAATGGTTTGAATCTGGGACGCATTATACGTAGGTTTGAAGGTTTTGGTTCTATAATGATGATTTTGAAGTTATACGAGTACGGGATGCCTGAGCTAAAAGAAAGAGGTCAATCTTGATTCACAACCCTAGAATTAAAAATATTTTTATGCTTGGTGAGACAGAATGGATTTGAGTGAGCTTTACAACTCCGAACCGACATGTAAGTACGTGGAAGGGATATTTGATGAGCTACAAATAAATTCATCTCAAAACAAGGTGCAGACGTGTGAGGAGTGTTCATCCTGGTTGACCTTGTCGATGATTATCGTAATTATGTTCAGATTTTGTTCAGTCCTTTGTGTCCTCATGTAACACACGCTTTCACCGGAGCATGGGCATAATTATAATCTTAAGTTTGAGATTTTGCTGCTGTTCGGTTTGGCTATTTTTGTTCTATTATTTTGGATTTGGATTTCAGTTTTTGAATACTCGAGAGTATAAGCCGAATAAAGCTAAATCAACTGGACCAAGTACACAGAGAAATAGTAGAAATACTCCACACAGTGTACTTTTTTACGTAATGATTTCCATTCCTTTGTAAAATATTAACTGTTCTAGAGGTTTCACCCAGATTCCAACTGCGACGGATAATTGATTCCTACCAATACAAACCTGCAGCATAAAGTAAAGGACCACATACCTGCAGACCATACACAGGTGGTCCTTTTGGTTCCTTTTCTGTTTCCGCTTTAAATTAGTTTTTGTTTGTTTCGCTTCCAATAAAGAACTCTGAAAGTCACGAGCCGGGTTGGTAGCCTAGTACTCACTATCAGTTTTGAAAAATCCGTTTCATCCTCTTCCGTACAAGTATTAGTTAGGAACGAGGAATCAAAATGGTAATTTTTGAAGTATATCTGAAATGCTTTTACATTAAATCCGTTTGTACTCAAAATTGTCTGTTATATAACCCGATATAACCCAGCACGAAAACGAAATAATGGTAAATGCAACAACTCCTTGGCATAAAGCGAGATGAAAGTGACAATGAAACTGACTATACTATTGATACTGACTGACTATTGTAAACCTGATTTCAATTTAGAAATGGCCCAAGACCTCACTCGGAATGTTTAACTTGAGGTACTCTCTGTATGCCTTGTATCAGGAAAAGGAAGTAAAATGAGTTCATTCATTCTCGGAGTCTTCAAGTTCTCTCACCGTGTTTAAAAAAATGAAAGAGACGCAGTTTCCTTGTCCTTGGCGTACTACCTCACCTGAGTCAGTGAAATCGTGTCAGGTGGCAACCGACCTGATGAATCTAAAAATATTACGTACGTATCAGTTTGTCTTGTAGGAAGAAGGGCTACTTTGAAAAAATGAGGTTTTGCGGCTGCTCCTTTCACTCTTTTTATTGTTGCTTCATTGGATTTCCGTTTCCTGTCAAAGATTCTGTATGTTCGAGACTAACCTCAATAATCATCATTTTAGACGTCCTAGACTTGTAGACTTTACCCAAAGTGCAGGTGTCGCCAAAGACATCCGGTTCATACGGATCGGGACGATACAGGGTGTGTCAGAATAATGTTCACGGATGGGGTACAAGTGGACTTAAAACGAGAAAGT
>JAQGCB010002865.1:0-10708 GCA_034698835.1 Protaphorura tricampata | reverse complement strand
TTATGCGACCAACAAGTTCCAAACGCAAAAAAACCTTCGGTTTTTTAGCATTCGCCACTTGTTGGTCGCACAATTTAATTGAAATTTAGCTATTTAGGTTAATTCATGCAATTATACGTTAGGTTAAGAATATGCATTGGGCGTCGGGTGTTTTGGCGTCGGGTGTCTTGACGTCGGGCGTCGGGTGTCTTGACGTCGGGCCGTCGGGTGTCTTGTAGTTACCACAAACAGCCCAAAAGAAACCCAAAACTAGCCCAAATTGATTCTAACAATCAAACTGTTACTAATTCCCTTTTTCGGGATTCAATGCTTTCCAAAATTCCAAATTACAATCAGTTAAAATTAAAGTAAGTTGTATTTAAAAGGAATTAAAAACAAAGAATTCGAATTCAATGGTCAATTTTGATGTAAAACTTGATAAAAATAATAATTCATTACCTCTCTTTTTCTTCTTCGTGGAGACTGGAGATCCTCCTGAGAACAGTAATTTTTCTTCAAAAAAATAGAATTATTTTGGTGAAAGTTAAGTTTTAGTTGAATTTGTATTCGCTTAGCTTAATTAACCAATTGAAAAATGCAAATATTTTAATTTTTCTGTTTCATACAATTTTTTAGAGAAAGTCTTCCAAGTGATAGTGTTTGATATTGGCGCGTTCCATCTTGTGTGGCTGTAAAAATAACCTGGGTGGAGAAGTTCATTTTGGGGTTCATAGAAACTTAAGTCGAACATCAGCTTTGATCAAAATGGTAATGGTATTGGTAATGGTAATTAATACTCTCTTAAAAATAATTAGGATAAATATCCAAGTCAAAAGACCGATTCGTCTTAATATCTTAAAAGAATTTAATAATGAACCGAATAAAATTGAATAATAGGTTCTATTTAATTTGGAAACAATTATTGCTACTTTGCTACCTCCGACATTTGTTACCCCATACAACGAATTCCATTCCAGGTGAAGTCAACAGAAAATTGAGCCACCATTTTTCAAATAGAATAATATGTTTAGTATTTACTGAGTTTATTTTAGTCATTGGTAACATGAGAAATCCGTAAACAGTATCAGAACTAAGTAATACGCATAAAAGATTAACCAACTTAGAACTATGTTCGTAATTCTTCTCACTTTGGATTTGCGTGAATCCGAGTCTTAAGATGACGTCTCAACTGATGTGGCATTCTGAAACAAATCCCACATTCCTCACACAAGTGTGATTTTTCTCCAGTGTGAGTTAAGGAATGTGCTGTCAATTGACCCTTCCGAGTAAAACCTCTCCCACAGTCCTTACACACATGAGGTTTGACTTTAACTCCTCCTTCCTCCTTATGAATCAATAAATGTAATTCCAGTCGTGGTTTGGTTGCAAAACACTTGCTACAAATTTCACACATGAATGGTAGCTTTCCAGTGTGAGTCATATTATGGACACCCAAGGCACTCCAGCTTATAAAACTTTTCTCACATTGGTCGCATTTGTAAAATGTCTCTCCGGTATGTGTGTATAAATGACTTTTCAGAACTGCCTTCTTCTTAAACATTTTCGTACAACCTTCGTATGTACACGGAATTGTTCTGTCTTCCCTATGTGTGGTTGAATGTTCAATCAATTGGAAACGTTTTGTAAATTCCTTGTGGCAAACTTCACATTGAAATTGCTTCTCACCCGGGTGTTCCTGCCTGACATGTGAGCTCAATTTCATCATGCTAAAGAATTCTTTCTTACAAAATTTACAAACATATTCCTTACATAAAATCTCTGAATGTCTTCTTTGTATGTGCCTAGTCAAACGGTGAATACTGGGATATTTAAATGAACAGAAACCACAGGCATAATTATTCTTATTCGACTGACTCATTTGACGTTTACCAACGGCATGTGTATCCCGGTGGCGCCGGTGGTGATTAATTAAAACATCTTTGACATAAAAACTTTTTTCACATGTTTCACACTTGTGTGGTTTTTCTTTCCCATGGACTGACATGTGGAATTCTAAATGTCTTGGAAGTTCGAATGTACGAATACAGTGGTCACATTTGTAAGGAATTTTTTGACTATTACTGTTGTCTGACTCATTAACAATTATTCTTATAGGTTCATCCATTTTTGGATGGATTTGTAAAAAATGTTTACGAATTTCAGCCGAAGTAGAAAATTCTGATTTACAAATATTACATTTGTATTGTTTAGGCAAATTATTTTTATGAGTTAACATCATATGAGTATTCAAGTCATTAACGGATGGAAATTCCACTCTACAAATATTACATTGTTCTTTCATCCGTTTACCACGTGGTGCTTTGTTAGTAATACGAGTGGCATCGGCATCAGAGACAAAACTGTAGTGGTAGATTCTTGCATGAAGTTCTTTGTGTCTGATGAACCAGTCTATTCTAGAAAAACATTTTCCACACATTTCACATATGTGTAATTCCTTATCAGTCTGGATTCTTCTCTGATTAAGAAACCATCGTCTCAATTGAAAACCTATACGGCCTCGGTGTTTTCTCGTGATAGGATAATTCCTTATATTGTGAACTCGATAATTGTGTCGATTTAACTCCAATGTTGTATAGAAATGTATATCACACTTTTCACATGTTCTATTCTTCAACCTTGCCGTGACCGCCTTGAGCGTAGTGTCATCTTTGGTGGATTCTTCTCCGGTATGCGTAAGGGTCGCCACATGCACATTTAATACTGAGCCTTCGTCGATCAACTGTCGGTCGCCGATTTTCCGGTCGGCAGTTTTATCATTATTTCCACTATTGTGAATGTGCGAGCGTTCATGTCTTATGCGTAATGTATTAGATAAAAAACATTTATCACAATGTGTACACTTGAAAGGCTTCTTTCCAGTGTGAAGTCTCTTGTGCATAGTCAACACACATTTTTTACTGAAATATTTTCCACATGTTTCACACTTGTGTGTTTCCTTGATAATTGTCTGTCCGATATGACATTTACTGTGTTGAATTAAATTACTCGTTGACAAGAAAATTTTCCCACACGTTTGACACTTATGAGTTCTCTTCCATTTCCATGTGTGAACCTTATTGTGTTCAATTAAATCGGATGGCGATCCATAAAATTTCCAACATGTTTTACATTTGTAGTAAAGCTTGATGACTTTCTCTACATTATTGTGACTGTGAGTAGTCTTGTGCACGGCCAGAGATTCAGATGATGTAAATCTATCATGACACACGCCACACTCATAAGGAGGTACATTCGGGTGTTTCTTGAGTATACTGTCACTTGACCTTTTGAGTACATGTCTGCTCGTATGACTGAGATTAGGAAAGCCTGAGTCCTCAGGTTTGCAACGCCCAACATTTTGTCGATTTCCTGTGGATTTAGCTATTGTGTTCGTGTATACATCAGAGTTTTCGAAATCTGAGTCGGAATCATCATTGGCATCATCATCAACAGAATGGCCAATACTATTGTCGTGGTCATTGTCACTGTTATGGTCATCTTCGGGAGTAAACAATGGATTTTCATTATCACCAGCGTTTGACGACAACATGTCATTTTCACGGTCAATATTTTCTGCAGTCACGGAAGGGAGAGGTATATTCGGGTGTGTAAGAACGTTGGAAATAACTAGAACTGGTCTATCAGTAAATCCTATTGTAGTCGGTGGCGGTCCTTCATTTAATTCAGCATAATTAATTGACTTTTTCTTCCGTAAACTTCGGCGCTGACAAGTGGCCTCTGAATTCGGTTCGGTTTCACCTGAACTGTTCGGCTGAGTTCCTTCTATGAATTCCAATTGTGCAGGAACATGCTTACCAGCCGCAGAGGGTGCATTCTTCACTCTCACTCCTGTTTGCTGTTTCGTGGTAGCTGGAGATGTAACTGTTTCATCTAACAGGTATTCCCCTCGGAATTCAGACTCAGTATGTGAATCATTTCCCTCATCCTTGATATGACTTTCGTCGTCGTCATCAAAAGTACAAAAGTCATTGGCCACGTTATTGTTAAGGCGACCTTCAGGTACTTCAGAACCAACATTATGAAGTAGATCGTCATTCTCTGTAATTTCAATCTCACCCGGTTCACATTTAACATATTCTACAGCTAAAGAAGGAATGATTTCTTCCGGCAGACTGGAAATATTTGGCTTCGTTTCAATTTCGACGCCTGAGCCCAAACCCTGACTCCTTGGTCGGTGCGTTGAAGCTGATGGCGATAGTAATGAATGAAGATTATGTATGTGTTGACTGAATTCAGAAACAAACTTGCAGCAAATGTTACAATCCGGTTCAAATTCCAAAACAATTTTCTGAAGCTCTTGCATAACTTGACCTGGATTTAAATGAGGGTCAATCGTTTCGGTTTCAGTTTGGGCCGGTAACCTTGCACTAGGACTCGACATCCGCTTCCGTTTATATCCTCTTGGGACTGGGGTAGATTTAGATTTGGGATTCCTATTAGTAAATAGTAAAATTAGAAAACAAAATATACACGCTAATAAAATAATCACAGCATTAATTACACTTCCCAGAAAATAATGTAAAAGATGTCTGTTTACTTTTACACGGAATAGTGCCCAGTATTGACATTACCAAACTCATATAAATCTAACTACACACCTGAGATCTGAATTAAAAATATTAGTGTAAAATTGTCTTACGCTCGTCCATTTTGAATTTTGTGACTACCGATGTCACTATTGTCACTTTGTATTTCCAGTTTCTTTAGAATAATTTTGACTTGGACATTCGGACTGAGTTTCCAGTCATGACGGTTTGAAATGAATGTGGAGGTCAAGTTCGGACTGTTGACATTGGAAGTCGACATCTCCAGACCAGGACCAAGCAATGGTTGAAATATCTAACACTAACAGAAAAAATCCAACTTATTAGGCGACATTTCAGCTAAGCAAAAAATTTTCAACGAATAAGATTTGATTTTAAATTCTTCAGCTCCACAACAGCAAAATAACAGTTAATAATAAAATTTGTAATTTCTTGTTTTGTTTGGAGTTCATTGCTCTTCTTTGCTCAAATTTCAAAATACATTCAAGGTCAAAAGTAATATGTATTGTAATTTATTGTAATCTTTGGAAATATAACAAAAAAAAATCTTTTGTTTGGAGTTCTTTTTTGCTCAAATTTCAAAATACATTCAGTTCAAAAGTAATTTGTAATGTAATTTATTGTAATCATTGAAAATATAACAAAAAAATTCACTATCTGTCACCTGTCCCTGACCCTCAGTTTCTGTCGCAATGGTCAATGGTCATTTTGACTTTTAATTTGATGAAGTTGACTAAAATTAAATCAGTACCTCTGGGTCGGGTACTGATTCCTTTTGAGAGTCATGGAACAACAATTATTATTCAAATAATAATTAGGGTCCATTTAATTATTAAATTAATTTAATTAAGCAGTTGACAGTTGACAATAATTGAGAAACTGTATTTTATTTTCAGTCACTAATTTCAGATTTCAGAGAAAGTCGAGTCCAATTGATTTTGGCGCACTCCGTCTCATAGGCCAATTTCGTAGTGGTGAAAGTTTTACCAATTTTTTTTTAGACAAAAAACATTGAGAGGAAAAGGCGGGACGAGCACGGCGCGACAATCCACGACTCAAAAAACAGAGAAAAAAGCAGGCAAGGCAGTCAGTCAGTCAGAAATCGCCCACCTTTCTATTTTATAAAAACTGACTAATTTTATTTTATCAAGAAACAAAGTCAAAATATTAGAAAAAAAACAGGGTGTGTTGACTGTAGAGTGTACAGTGCGAGGGGTCAAGGTCAACATACCGATACCGTTTGGTGTTGTTAAGATTAATTCCATTATTTCCAGTCCTTGTCAATTTTAAAGTAAGGCGAACGAGTGCGTGCCGTTGCGGTGGACGGCGGACGTAAGTACGGTGGCGTTTTTTTTAAAATATTTTTTAACCGTTCTGTTTTTCAGTTATTTTAGATCCTTGTTTTTAATATTTGTGGTTTTTTTACATGTTTTTTAGGTATAACTGAATCGAAATGGAGAGACGGAGTGCTAGAAGTAAAAAACCACAATCAGTGTCAGTTAGTAATCAACGCTCCCAGTCAAGTCAATCATCATCATCGGGTGGTGGTGGAGAGCCCAGATCTAATAATCTAGCGAGTCAAGGAGAAAATGTGTCTTTGTCACAGTATTCACAACTAAATGATGAAAGAAGTTCCCGTCATGTACTCCAATTTATTCTCCCAGAAGGAACAACGACGACCACATGTCCACCATCTCTTTTGTCATGTTTCAATGTAACCACAACCACCTCAATTTACAAAATTTTAAGTTTAAGTTTTAAAAGAGTGAAATTATTTAATTATTTTGATTGTTTTTTTAGCTCTGTGTGGCGTCCGATTTGAAGTGTGAATGGGTGGAAGGGCAACATGTTCCAGACATAATTCCGATGCCTGCAAATATCTTTGTTTTAGACCCATTTGAGGGACCAGGTTATGATCATTTGGCGGAAGAATTAAAAAAGTCCAATAATTTTGTGTAAGAATTCCCATAAAATTAAATGAATTCAAGAATTATTAATTAGATTTCGTCCGATTGGAATGATTAATATTTTCATCAATCATTTTTTTTTGTTGTAGGGTAATAGGACCTCAATGCTTGCGTTTTTGCCTCAGTAAAAAAGGTAAAGACCCTGGGATGACTCATCGAGGGTTTCCAATGTACACTATGGGGATGCGTGGTCTCGTCATTTCTCTCTCTGGGTTCAGAAACAAAACCCTTAAGGTAAAAATTTGACAGCGTTTATTCCATTGAACTGTAAGTTGTTTGAAAATAATGTCTTCTATACTGTATGATTTGTGATAGATGGAACTGATTAACCTAATCGGAAAAATGGGTGGATTTCCAACCCCAGAAATTACGCTCGGAACAACCCATGTCGTGACAGACAGTATTCTCAGTCAAAAATGTGCGTGTGCTTACTCAAAAAATATACCTGTCATGACGGCTCAGTGGATTTTTAACACATGGGAGGAAAGTTTGAAAGACACTGTGCATGCAACAGACCCAGAGTTTAAAAAGTACGAATGTCAAATCTTCTATTCCTTGAACTTCTGTGTGTCTCAAGTCAATGCAACGGAAAAACAACAATTGAAACAAATCATTGTTTCAAATGGTAATTAATTACTACTACTTCATTTAACTCATTAGAACAGTAAGTAAACCAAAATTTTGATTGAACTATAATTTGATTAATTTAATATTTATTTATAGGTGGAACTTACTCAGCTGAGTTAATCAAAGACAAGACCAATATTCTAATTATTCCAAAGGGTGAAGGTGATAAATATAAATATTCTATGCAATGGGGAATTCCATGTGTAACTCCAAGTTGGGTCAGAGAGAGTAAAGATGCAGGGCATGTCATTAGTTTGGACGATTTTCTTGTTGGTGCAGCCAAACATCCACTTTCGTCCACACCAACTGACTCAAGGATGCACTTTGGAGCACGTGAGTTAAAATTTAACACCTAGTCTATTTTATTTTTACTATAAGGGTGAAGGGTGATTTTTAAATATTTGACGGATTTTGATTTTAAAAAAATTATACTGACACGGTAGTTTTTTATGTTAGTCATTAATTTTTTTTTCTTTAAATTATGAATTGCAGTTCCAGACCTCACATCCTGTAGTGTCATTGCGAATGCTACTACCCGAAATACAATTATTGGATCACAGTTTACCAATCGAAATTTTTCCATTCTCAGCGAAGTAACTGCTGAAGACTTTGAAGCAATTAAAAACGCTAGTATTGTCGGTCCGTTTTTGGATGGGTGTAAGGTAAGTGTTCATTGTTCGGTCTTCGGTGTTGCAATCAAATCTCTGACTTTTTGTATGCTTATTTATTTTGATTTCTTAATTTTTTTTACATTCAAGGTCTACCTTTGTGACCCTCACAAATCCGAACATGCCCAACAAGTTCGTAAATTATTGAATGGATCAGGAGCCACAAGACTGAATCAATTAACGGATGCTGTGTCTCATGTAGTTGTTATGGGGGACAAAATTTCTGACAAGGAGTTAGAAATTTTAAAGAAATTGGATCCAAGGTAATTTATATTAATTAAATTTTGGAAAAGCAACTGTATCCTGTACCGGTAACGGTAACCACGGTACTTATTTATTTTTAGACCTCACGTCGTTGGATTTCAATGGTTGTCTGAGTCTGCCAAGTTGGGTCGTCCGGCGGAGGAAGAGTTTTATCAATTTCCTTTTGATGATGAAATTGAGATTTTGCATGATAGTCGAAACTTGGCCTCTGGCGCAATCAGTGGACGTCAACCATCAACTGTAAGAACAATGACTACTGAGGAGAATAAAATTGTTTCAAGGACATCAATTCAAACCCTTGTTGAAAGTATGACAAGTAAATCTCGGAGCAGTGGGAGTAAAAATAGCACGAGTGTCAATAGCACTAGTAATAGAAAGACTTTGAGTAATAGTCATAGAAGTTCCGCCCGTTCCAGTACCAGTCTGAGGTCAAAACGTCCAAGTGAGAATTTGCCATTGGTCGTAGATATTGATTGTGAAGAAATCCAAGAAGAAGAAGCTGTGGGAAGATTACCCAGTCAAGAAAACGCACAGTCTCAAACGTTTGATGGTGAAGAAGAAGTAGAAGTAGAGGAACAAGAAGAAGAAGAAGAAGAACAAGGTGATTCTTCTCAGTCACAATCCCAATCTGAACCCCAATCTGCATCAATGACGAATGGGACAGAAGAACAATCCGAACTAACCATTTTCAATGGACTTACCTTCAAAATTAAATATTTTGATTCTGAAGATGAAATACAAGAAATTGAAGGTTTGATTTTGGAAGGGGGTGGAAGTGTCCAACCAATGGGAGATGATGACGAAGATGAGGATGATTCAAATACTGAGACTCAGACTGATGCTGACATTGTCATTCTACCCGTTGTCAGTCCTTTTAGAAGTGCCAACCCGGACTTGAAGAAATTTACAAAATTTTGGCTGGTTCGTCGTACCTTCTGTTTTTATTTTTGTTGCCTATGTTTTATTATAATTAGGCACATTTTACTGGTATGTAATTATTTTATTTTATAATTTTAGGAAGATTGTGTGGATCAGGCAAATGGAGACATCCCTTTGACATTTCATCACATCCCACTTCAGTTTTCTAAGAAGATTTGTAAAATTTTCAAAGGGGTTGTGATTGGAATCAGCTCTTACACAAATCATGAGAAAATGTACATTGCACGTGTAGTGATTACAATGGGTGGAGTGTAAGTTTATAGATATTGTTATTCTTTTCAAATTTTTTATTATACATACTGTCAAGATTTTAGTAAATTCTGACGACGTATAACGATTCCTTATATGTTTTTAGGTACCAAGATGCATTCGCACGGAAGACGGACCAACTCACAGGAGTTGTTCAATCCACACATTTAGTTTGTGGTAAAACTGAAAATGAAAAAGTACGAGCTGCGATTAAATGGAATGTCCCTGTTGTAACCAAGGATTGGGTCATTGAATCCTTCAAAGCCCAAAAGAAATTGAATGTAGAACTTTTTCATATTTATGGTAAAGAGGATGGTACAAAAACAAATGTACTCGTTGGAACACCTCAACAAGAACAACGGAAGAGCAATCGGTCTGTTAGTTCTCGTGGCGGTGGCGGCGGTGGTAGATCTCTAATTGGTAATGCATCTGGTTCATCGGTGGCGGCAGCAGCAACCGCCAATAAATCAATCACGGTAGGAGCAACAACTTCAGCTGCAGCTCCACCTGCACCTTTGCCAGCAAAGACACCAGAAAATAAATCAATGAATCCACCAATATCTGGCGTCGTCCCATTCAAACGAAAATTATCAATTGGTGGTGGATCAGGGCCAGACTCACCAAATTCAGAAAGTATGAGTGGTGGTCATAGTGGACCTCCTTACGGAACACCTACTCAAAGTCAAACACCCCATTCACAATCACCACAAACACCTACGACGATGACTAATACCAATCGAGCAGATACAACTCTTTCTGATTCACCACTTTTCGCAGGATTGGATCGTAAAGCATCTCGTCAAATTAAAGGTGCACTCAAACAGTTTGAAATCAGAGACCCTGCACTCGGTTTGAATGACACAATGGAAGAATTGAAAGTTAAAGTTAAACTCAAAGTGGCTCGTTCGAATTCAACACCAGAGCGTGACCTCATCAGTTCATTACTCCGTCAAGCTAGTAAAAAGTATTGTTCACCAAAGGAGGATAAGAATGCAGTGAATGACAATGATGTCAATGTCCCAGCACCGGCTGACCCTGCGCCTGTGCCTTCCGCTACTGCTCCTGCTAAGGTCACAGAACCTCTTCAAGAGGTGAATGGTCATGGTCATGGTCTCGCTTCACCTCCCACACCCTCTCCACCCAAGAGAATAATTGAAACTAGAATTACTAGAACTAGAAGTGGTTCCGTTGCATCAATTGCATCATCGACAGGAACAGGAACAGGGATGGTCAAAAGTAAGAATTCCAAATCAAATTCACCGAATGAAAATATTGCTGTGGCAGCTGTGGGAAGTAGAAAGAGAACAAGTGAACCAGAAATAGGTTCGGATGATGATGAAAGTGATGAAGATGGACATGTGAATGGTGGGAAGAAAAAGGAAAGAACTCACATTGTTAGGAAAAGATCACGGCAAACAGCATCAATCATGGCCGAAATGCAAGCTGAATT
>JAQGCB010002864.1:0-10709 GCA_034698835.1 Protaphorura tricampata | reverse complement strand
ATATATTTCACGCCCATTCTGAAACCAAACTCGAATAGTATTTCTGTGAGAAATGGGACTGAGCGACGACTGCTTTAGAGTAAATCCAAGGTTGAGTTTAGTTTTGGTTTCTAACTCAATCCAAAACCCAGATTGACAAATGAAATAGGGGTTTCTCGTCGTCCCGTTGACCACTTGAGATAAAAAAAGGGAGTGAAAGTGAGATAAGAAGAAAGTCTGAACTTGAAGTGAAAAAAGGAGGAACATCTTGAAATTGAAAGCTTCACTATGTAACAAGACTAGTATCATGCATGTAGCTCACGACCAGCAGTTTTAGCAATGAAAAGACCAACGGAAAAAGTGACGCACGGACGGACGGACGTACGAAACCCGAAGAGAAAACTCTTGAGAGTCAGATTGAAGTGAAAGATAGAAAAAAAAATCGTTGCTTTGCGGAAATTTAGCGGAAATTTAAGTCGGGGGAGAGAGAAAGTTCCTTACTGAAAATTTCCTTTTAGTTTCTTCTTATATTTTTTTCTTTTCCCAACAAGAACCAAAATCGATTCCAATTGAAATGAGATTTTTAACCAGGATAGAAATGGGTTCCTTTAGTTCACATTACATCACCATCGCCTTAGATGTTTTAAAGATTCTCTGCTCTGATTAAGGATGACTTGACTGTGACTTTCAGCGCGGCGCTTTCTATATGGTCGTCCATGTAAGTAATATTATCATCCATAGCGATCAAGAAAAAGGAAATAAAAAAAGAAAAAGCTTCTCCACATTTATTTCCGCGTCCATGTGATCAATTAATGTTCTAGTGAAATAAATCGGATGATTTGACATGGAGTGAAATAATAGCCAAGCTCCTTGACTCTTCATTCAATCTCTGTTGAGACCACACGCGTACGCCGCACGCGTTCTCCGGATTGGTTTTTCTACTAAGCGACGGTTTTCTGGGTCTTCTGAGTTTTTTTTAGTTTTTAGGTGTATTTCGAGTAAAGATATCACATTCTGCACTGAAAAAGACATAAAACGAAGATATCTCTCTGATTCTGTATAAAAGAAAAAAAGTGGATCCCGCCAGGAGCTGTAGGTTAGTTTTTCTTAGCAAAAAGGATGAAGACATTGCAAATGCAATGCAATTGCATTTTACTCCAGAACATTTAGGAAACATTGTTTGGATTGCCCGCCATTTGATTGTCTTTGAGAATGAGAAGAAATAAAACCAAATAACTTAAGCCCCTTATTTATATGAATGAATGGTCGAGTCTTGGCCATGTTAGTTCATCCCAGGCTATGCGCAGTTTTTCTTTCTTTACTTACAACTTTCGGATAGACGATTCTGCCAGAGGTAGTGTTCGACTTCGAGGTAGACGTACTAGCTAGTACAGTCGAAACGGTACAGGGTGCTACGTATGAATTGTCCACGATTTCTTGTCGGGTCGTTTAACTTTCCCTGACCCTTAACGTCTTCCTTCACATTTGGCACAACTCGCAATTGGGCCTTGCAGAAATAATTGCCAAATTTTTTAATTTTAATGGAACCCCTTCGGTTTGACGGCACATGCTTCACTTAGATCCGGTTAGGACAAGAACGAGTCTTAGAATTTGACTTTCAACGCATTTTTTACTTCATAATCCGATTCCTGCAACATTGAAGCCAAGGAATCCAATTTTAAGAAGGAATTTCAGGCTACACTTTACTCTCGCATACTTACATATGTGACACCCTATGCATTAGATTCTCGTGCTGTTCCTCATGTGCACATGCCTGTCTACCGACGACTCTTTTGACCTATCCCCCGTAATGGGGTAGGACACTTTGTTTCGCTCTACTAAGTTTTCACATCGAATTGAATATATCTTTAGTTATTGGAGTAATGCGGGACAGCATAGAAACGAATTCGTACGTTCCAGTATATATGAAGGGGGAGAAGAGATGTAGTAATGGCTAGGCAATGGCGGCAGCGGGTCAGGTTTCCTCTTCTGGAGCTTTTGTAATTTATATTAATAATACATGTCATGTCTGGAATACGAATAAGGGTTCTGCAAAAATATTTTGTTTTCTTGGAAGGTAGAGACATGACCGCAGAGTATTCCACTTGAATGGATTCGATTGCAAAAATAACAGTGAGTATTATTTGGATTAATTTTTTCAGCCTTTGTCGCCAATATGACAAAATGTTAGGTTGAGTTATTCTAAAAGATTTTTCGAGATATCTTGCGGTCGCATCAGCCCCATCAGCTTCTAAGAGAATTCCCGCTTTGTTACGGTTTGATCCTTCATGACGTTTATCTTCCGTACAGTTTCTTATTACAACTAGTGGTATTTTCTTTAGGTCGATATCCCTCAATATATTTTTTCACGACTCGGTACTTCTTGACCCAACGAATATGCAAATTGAACGAACTTCATATTTTAAAGCATATGAAAGTTGGGGTGGAGTGGGAGATTTGACTTGACTGACATTTGACCCAATTCCAATCGGACTAATTGAAAGTATTTTGTGTAAGAAATCATTTAATTCTTCCCCGAAAAAACTACTTGACGTTATCCCTTCTCGAGACAATGAGTTTTAAACGTCAGTAGGCAATTTGCTGTTAATGGTCCCTCAGTGACTCACAGTACTACAATTTAAAATGAGTGCCTTGACTGCTTACTCCAATGCTCTCTAACGTTACATCTGACAAGGGAAGTTCCTCAGGTGTGGTTAGTTAATGGCACTGCTATTCTTTCTTCGACATTTTCAGATAAAGACAGATGAATGTAATCTAGCTAATCCAAATAAAATTAACTATGGAAAATGTGTGGCCCTGTCTGCATGAAAGTGCAAATATTAATCCGTTATGCGTAGAGTGATCTTAAAAATCAAGGACTTAGAAAGATTGCACCTCATAGACAAGTTATACATAGCTGAGCTTGGCACGAAATCACTCAAAGAATTGCTAAAAATAATGGTTCATCCTGTAGTACTCCAGATATTTCCCTCGTGAGATCCAAAAACAGGAAGAAAGAGTTGCTTTGTAAGCAATAAGGTTTCAGATCCAAATCGTCGTCGTCGTCCTCGTAACGCAGCACTCGGCAGTGCTGGAACAGAGTTCTGCAAGAAAAGAATTGAAGAATGAAGAAAGTGAGTTAAAAGTGGACAATAGAAGAGAATACGGTTTGACATTAGCCTGAGCTGAAGCCCATGCTACGCACTAGGTTTCGACTACATTCTAGAATCTTAGAAGATTCCAAAAACTACTACGATACTCCCACTCCTCCTACTATTCCTACTACTTGGCTCCCATAAAACTGTTCAAGTGGATATTACGATGATTAACCGGTTCGGACCGTATGGATTTATACTCCTTGGAGGGAGAAATAACGCAAAGGCACACTCCCAGTTTTCTTCCCATTTTCTCAGCTGGGGAAAATACGGGTTGGCTGATTTGACTGGAATCTGCTGCTAGAAGTTTCTTGTACAACAGGAAAACTGCGGTAGTATTCGAGTACACGGGGTGGTTCATAACTATTTTCCTATATTATTTCGTTTCAATCTGTATTGTAAGGTCAATGTACTGCAATTCCCTCGGGCACAAAATGAATGATGGTCGTTAGTTTTATTCTACTACAAGGAGTAGTAGAGCATCCAAGGCGAAATGAGAAGGCATAGAATTTATACATAAATAATAGATTTTTATCACACCCATAGGCGAATACCTATTAATGTATGTATTTTTCTATACTTCCTCAGCAGACAGGGCAGAAAAGCGGTCTTGATTGACTATGGACCGCCCTGTACTACTTGATTCCAGGAAGTATTGTACACAGACCCTTGTGAAAGTGGGGAGTCAGAGGTGTTCAAAGTCTTGAGACCTTAATGCCCATTACAGCTCGTATTTATTGTTTCTCATCCCATCTGGTCTGACTCTGAATTTTCTCCAGTTGCAGTTTCTTCCGAAAGACCAGATGCAGTAAAGGCCACTACTACTTTCTCCATTGCCCAACTATTTCCTCTCTTTACTCTCTGCTTTTAATTCTTCTTCTTGTTCTTGAACGAGTAACTGGATTTTCTATGTACAGTATTTGACTCATTACTCCTCCAAATGGGAGTAATTTGAAGTTTCTGGCTCTTCTGCTCCGACAGAGCTGTTACAACCATTTCGCCACTCTTTGGTCCACCACTGCCACTGGACTTGGATGGAATTCTCTATGTACAGTATTGGAAAAAAGATTAATTCGTCAACTTATGTTGGTCTTTAGTGTCCAGAATGGACAATCCTTTAAGTCCTATTCAAGACTCTTACATGTGTTTTTTTATTTTTTAGGCTTGGCTATCTAAACGGCTCTATTTTTTTTACAACTTCCTGGTCTGTCTGTCTATTGTACCATTGTGGTATTTGTTTCCTCATCTTTATATCCGGAGTTGGATCCCTTCTACAGACATAGTTTTTTTAGAACTCAAATAGTTAAAATAACATCGCGTACTGTACGAAGACGCAAAAGTACTACCAAAACACAATGTACATGCTTGAAAGGTAAACTTGATCTGAATATAAATATGATCGACGATTCGTGAAACAATGTACAACGATGACGATGGTATTTTGAACTATTTTGCATAAATTTTCGACTTTATATATTATATTGACTAATTTTGTTACAGAACATTCCCACAAGCATGCATGGTTAGATGACCACTTGACTACTATATTTAGTCGTACTTTGGGATGCTGAATACATAACTTGCCTCTGGGTCAGATAAAACAAGCATGCACATCTTCGCAACCACTTTGCCTATTATAATAATCATGCAAGAATGCTTTACTTACTAACTTGAAATTCTAACATTTACATGCACACCATGTATTATACTAAGTTGTAGCGTGCAACCACTCAACTTCAACATGCCCAGAAATTATTACACATGGATTTGGAGCAAACGAAAGGGAAATAAATTACGGGAGTATGATTTGCCGCACCGTGATGCTCTTGAATTCTGATTTTAGAATCCTCGAGGACTTTTGACTTCTAGGTCTGCCTGGGATTTGAAATCGTGTTGAAGATGACTATGGAACTCCACACTCCAGTCATTGAGTCAGTGTTAATTAGTGTAATGCGGATAATGTAAAGTGTATTGGACTCCGCCTTAACCTTTCGGGGATATATTACCTGCACACATGGAACTTACGACAAGGTGAGAAAGTGAGATGAGGTTCCGAAATGATTTATATACTGTTATGTTGGTAGCCCGCTAGCCCGTGCGTTCTTGGAAATTAGTAACTTTTTAAATTTTTTATATAATAAAAATACATAATTATAAAAGAAGAGCATGGACTGGTCACTTAAAATGCAAATTAACAAGTAGCCTCAATATGCGTCGCTGCGCGCTGGAATAATTTGGTGGTGCGTACTCATGTATCCATTCGGCAACGCAAACAGGACTGCCTTGGATGGAACTCGCCAAATGCACTAAAATTTTCGTAGGTCAAACCTCATTTTTATGCAAACTTGAAGAATTCTTAATTATTAAAATTTAAGGCCAGCCAGCCGTAATTGCAATTAATTTTTGTACATGATTAACGACATTTCCTGTATCATATTCATAATATACAAGTATGTAACGATGCTGAAATTTGATGGAAGATGAGCTGCGAAAATGAAGACGTACATACATCCAAAAGCAATGTGTCCAAGTCTTTGTGGGCCAAGTCTTTTTACTTGTAAACAAGTTTATACATTTATTTGGTGTAAAATGTGTTTGCGTGTATGAGTGCTGATAAGTGGAGAGTCATAAACTATCGAGTTGGTCGTAATTCTTTGGGGGTGCATGGGATGTTTGAGACAGAAGAAGAGTGTTGGTGGTAGTACTTTCATAATAATTTCCTAATGACGATGACTCCTGGTGCCTAGTAACAACAGAATGAACGAGTTTTGCTAGAATAATGTTGCTTGCCTCCAAAACACCGCCTGTGACTCGACGCGATATGCGATATACGAATACAATACAAATGCAGGCAGTAGTGTAGTAGTGCAGGCCAGGCAGTGCAATGTGAGTCTCGAGATCAGGGATACTAAAACCATGTTGAATTCCCTTGAGATGTCCATTCTATGTATATGGAAAAGATCAGTAGACGGCTGGTGGTGCTTCTGGTAAAACTTAACGGAAATTCCATTAGAGCGTCCTTTAATTTGCTGCCGAGATGTTGTCCCCAGGCGAGACTTGAGTTCATGATGTATCACTTCCCCTATATATTTCCATCCCTTCATATGGAACCCTAAAATAGGTGGGGGCCCTGCTTTCTAGTACTAACTGGATATCCGTACCGTAATATGTAGCTAAGTAATCAGCATCTTTAGTCGGATTAAATTGAAAATTGATCAAATTATCGTTTAGAGGAAAATGACCCATGCATCAGTACCGGAACAGTAGAAAAACATGTCTCATTTGTTTATACATCATCGGCGTTCTCATATCAAATCCACTTTTCCAAGACTGTAGTTAGTTTTTGTTGGACATACTGAAGATGCTACTTTACAGGAAGTGTTGTTGCAAAAATGCTAATTAACCAATTAGTAAAGGACAGTGCAGTACATTTTAGATTTGATTGACAAACAAAAAGTCTGTAAGTCGTCGTGTCGAGATTGTATTGGTTAAGAACCACTTAAACAAATGCAAGAAATTCTAGTATATTCCATACCAATGTAATTAGTTGATTTTGTAATTAATTAGCATATGTAATGTATTTTTGCTACTAATAGAAAAAAACCTTGAATTGTCCTGACTTAAAGATGCTGTCCTTTCACAAATTTAAGCCAAACAAGGTGGATAAAGAATTTAATCATCATTTCCAGTCTCTCCGAACTCTGAATCAGTTCTCTAGCTAAAAATGAAGTTATTCTTGTTCGTGTGTATTTTAGTTGTGGTGGACGCTGGGATGCTGCCAGCAGCCCCAACAAGAACAAAAATTGAACATAACGGAATTTACAATTTACAAAATCAGCACGATGGTCGCGTAAGTTTAGCTATATCTTAACACCTGATTTTGGGTTTAGTTAATCTTCTTTGTCTGTGAAAATAGTTTCTGACCGCTGGTACAGGTGGAACGCCGACTCGCCAAGAATGGCGTGCCGGGACAGACCAAAAATTTATTTTCGTGCTTTCGAAAAGTTAGTGCAAATAAATGTATACCGAGACATTGACCATTAACGAATTGATAAATATGAATTTACTAAATAGCGAACAACGAGGATTCCTGGAAGTTGACTCCGATTGATAATATGAATGCGTTGGTTCCACAATGGAAAATTACCTATGTGGGTCATGGGAAGTCACAATTTAAGAGTTTTACCAGTGGACTCTGCCTTCAAGCTCAAGGGTAAGTTCATAATCTTACAAAATGCGTCAATTTCAATTACCAGACCTTAACAGAGTAATCAACACGACAATCTTAATCATCCTGTCATTGTATGTCCTTGTAGAACCGGTCAAGTCGGTGAAGGTGAGTGTTCAAGAGACGATCCGAAACAACGGTGGTATGTCGACTACACCACAGATGCAACAAAAGTGTAGACAAAAAACTACGAGAAGCAAATTAAATGCCAGTTGAATTTATACTCAGGAGAAGTCTTATATTTCTTTTCTGATTTTTTAACAAAGAACAAATAAAATCATTTGAGAAAATATGAGTAATTGCTTCGGTCTCATTATAATTCATTAACTAGTGGATCGCATTATTTGGAACCCAGATTTCGCATAAAAACGAAGTTGATTCTAGAAACATCAGGCGGCCAGACTTCAAGGATAACAGATTACCCGGAATGCAAAATTTATCTCACTGGAATAAAGGTTTGAAGTAATCCGGATAGCCAACCCTTCTACTCCAATCGAACAATCGAAGCTAAAATTATAGTTAGGAATGGGAAATCGGTATGAGATTAAATTCCGGCAACGACACTTAAAGAATCTTTAAGCCTGCTCCGAGTTTCCGGTTTAACTTGTGAGAGGGGTTCCTTGAAAGCCTAAGGTGTAAAGCAACAAGCCGCCGAAGAATTTTTCTAGTAGCGCCAGAGAACTAGTTTGATTTTTGATGTGACATGTGATAAGGAGCAAGAAATGGTGACACGACTGTGGCCGTTGTCGTTGTCACAGTCTTACACACACAAGTGCTATAGGATTCTTGAGAGTAAGAATCAGAAGCACCCAAGTTGATATGATTTATGAGGGTCGCGGGCGACCCCAGTCCTTGAGTCTTCTTCACGCACTCATTGGCATTCTACGGGACGGTCTCTCATTATTATTACATTTTGGCTTCGTCCAAAACCTCCCGCCCGGATTCTGGCAGCTCTTTCTGACGGATTCCTGCCTCCGAGCGCCAGCACTACATAAGAATTTCTGTCTGACCTTAATCTCAGGTTTTTAATCACAATAAAAATGTCTGTAAGGGCGTGGAAGTCATGTCTTCCCCATGTCTAATCACGCTGTCCAATTGACTTCAAATTATCTCAGCGCCGCGCAATGCATTCACCAGCACGTACATACGTACATACTACTGGTTGATTAAATCAACTAAGTTCATTTACATTATTTGAACTTTCGATTATTTTTTGTATGATTAGACAGGTATTACATCATAGTGAACTTAATCAAAATTAATTTACAGAACAGCTGCGCTGGTGTGATACGCTGTTTCTTTTTCTCATTGGGATATGTTAATATTATGTAACTGCGAATTGCGAATCTAATAAATATAGTATAGTTTTATGTGCACTAAAGGGAATCAAGTGGACAGTGGGCATTGTCAATAAAATTTGCGCGGTTTTTCTCTTTCAGCGTTCCCGCATTTAAAAGTTTTTAAAACCATTCTTTGTGCTTTGTGCACTAATCAGAATATTCCAAAATCGGCGGGACATACATAGGGCAGTTGTGCTGATTTGTTTGAGAATGCCACATCTAACCTTGACAGCGAAATGGCATATATCGCAATTATATTCTTCGGGTCATGCAAACGACCCCTCTTATAGCATGCTCGCTGTTTCTTGGTTGAGCACTTGATCTTTTGTGGAATACAGTTAAGACACTTAAGTGAGTAATAAAAAAGCCATGCAGGAAGGAAGAAAGCTTAATGTTCTAATGAAGACGTCGCTTGATGAGTGACGCGTCCAATAATAAAGCAGTTGAGATGAACCTGAGTAAAAAGCTCAATTTCAGAGGAGGTTATTATCCGCCTAAGTACGGGAGTTTACTTTATTTCCTGCTCTGCGTCTCTCGAATCATAATGTTTATGACGTGACTTGGTTCATCTTCATGCGTGTATAATTTAGATGATGATGCACCCCTTTCTGTCTCTCAGAATAAATGAATGAATGCATCTTGGAGCTAATGGAGAGGAAATATTTAATGGATGCATTTATGTTTGAATGTTTATGTAAATGACGGCTTATTATTTTGTCACTAGACAAGGCATGACAATAATGCATTTCTATTTCAATTTACACATAGGAATTAGATTCAATATAATATTTTGAAGAGTGCCTCCAGACACCCCGTCGTTTGTTGTTCTTTACATGAAATTACAAAACATGTACTGGTCAAACCAAAACAATTGTGATTTTCACTTTCGCTGTGTATGCCTTAATTAAACGATATCAATTCAATGACACCCCAAAATAATTATTTCTTACAAGAATTCGGTGGTCCGGTCCGCGTCCGGTTGGGCAAAGACAAGACGCGATGACGACCCTGACCAGAGTAATTTTTGTGGGGCATCGTGAAAATTCATTGCAAAAATTGAGGAGTCCAGTGGAGGGCCCAAAAAAATTTGAATTGGTGGGCGTCGACTTGTCTCGTCTCGTCTGTTGTTCCTGTCTGTCTGGCAGTGGAGTGTTTTGTTTTTTAATTTTGTGACTGTCAATATTATTTATTTTTTGCTGGTTTTTTAATTAGCGTGTCTGTTCGAAAAAGCAATCGCACATACAAGTGTGTTGTAATTGTAATGCATGTGTGGATCCTCCAGTCATCTCATTCTGCCAAGCGTCATCGTCAGTCGTCTCGTCACTTTACAAAATTATGCCGACTCGGGATCTCCATCCGGACCACGGATCCAACACCGAACCCGGGTAAGAAATTAATTTAATTACTTTCGTGGTGTGACCATGTCAGTGACCCTATTAAATTAAGTCATGCACTCCAAGTTACCTATATTTTGATTTTTTCCGACGAGTTCAATTTACATGCAGTGTGAATTCTTCCGAATCGGTCATCGGTTAAAATAAGTTATTACCAAAAAACAAAATATTTGGGTAAAATTCATCATCGTTTATGATACAGAGGGTAGGGTAGGGCATAGGTAATTGGGTAGTTTGATTCCATGTAACACCCCTGGCTATAAATATTTTCTCATTTTGTTTCTAAAATAATTAGCGAATCCTGGGAACCAAATTTTGGGGAATGGGAATGCTTTGCCGATGGACGGGAAGAGCACAGCAGGGGTGGCTCGAGTGAGCAGTGAGACAGGGCGGCCTGTTTCTCTAAAAAAATACATATTTATAGCCTGGAGAAGTGCATCGTTAAGGCCCATTCACACGGTGAAGAAAAAGCTGCATGCAGCATGCTTCATGAAGCTTTTTCTTCATACATCTAGCTTTTTTGAGCGGTCACACGGTGAAGTTTGAGCTTCATGAAGCAAAAGCTTCAAGCTGCATGAAATAGGATCAGATCCTATTTCTTGCAGCAAAAGCT
>JAQGCB010002863.1:0-10716 GCA_034698835.1 Protaphorura tricampata | reverse complement strand
TGGAACTACAGGAAGAAACTCAAATTGGTGGCGCTAAAGGCACCGTGCATATGTTAAAGACAAAAGGGATAATTTCAGTTGAATACAAATTGAATTACAAGCAAATGATAAAACAACCAATTTAACAATAAAGTTTCACGAACAATTTCTATACTGGCATACTTACCCGCCCAGGTTTAGATGCAGCATTTCGCACTACATGAGTTTTTGTGAAGAAGATTTGCACAACAGAGGTGTTGTGTAAACGTCTTGTTCTGGCCAGATCACGTATTTGTTTAGTAGCCCATGCTAATTGCTCTCCTTCCAACGAATCGAAGCATTTATCAAGATCTTGAGCGTTGAGTGCGGTATTTTGTTCAACTAGCCCGGTTTCATGACTGTTATGTTGTTTAATTATCAAGAATGACAGATCCAAATGTTGACGGTGGTTGACATGACTATAAATTAAATCAAGCAACATGTCGATTGTATTTTAAATACGTATACGTCACTAGCTACAGTAATGAACAACCAAGTACCATACCGATAGATTTTTAACCCCATCTAAAGATATCGATTGAAATGGATGTACTGACGAATGATAGAAACAGGCATATATATTAGTCAATCCAATTGATTTTACTTTAAATTATCTCAAAGATTAATTAAACTTTTCGTGGGACCCAAGTTAGAAATTACAGCTCATTTCATCTCTTGTGTTCAAATTGACGGAGTATGGGCGCTAAAATCGATGGTCTAGAAGTCTATGCTTTACGAGTATATACAGAATTTAATTGAATATCATCACTTCAACCACTAATTGCAGTATGAACGCAAACTTTCGTGGAAACTTTCATTTAAACAAATGTGTACATGTTGATCTCTACTCTGTAGAGCAATCTTAACATCACCGACAGATTTTCATATTAACTAATAAGAGCCACTGGAATCTATTAATGCTAATCACTCACACAACCAGACCCCAATGTTTAGCTTTGGGTAGATTGTACGTTGAGTACATTAAGCTGGTTGTATTTTCTCTCGAGTCACACTCATAGTTCTTTCACTTCATACAGCCACATGCTATTCAGGTAAAACACATAGTTTTTCCCTCTAGTCTTATATCAGTCGGACAGAAACTATACCAATCCTTTATGTATCAGATTGCACTACATCTGAAGTGTATTATGAGTCCGTGCGGTAGTGAAACCATATTTAGATTATCAGATGCAAAATAAAAGAACAAGTTCATATGTTAATCCACACTTCAGTGGACAGCCGAACATAGACATAAACATATGCACGGCCAATTCCCCTATGATGACAAACAATCCACAAAATATGTGGGCCACTTTCCAGTACCATTTGTTCCAATTGAAGATTTCTTCAATTTTTTCCATGTTGAACGGTGCTAAAAGCTTAGATATTACTGTGTCGTTATTGTGACTGACTGTGACTCATCATTTAGGCAAATACCACACTTAATATGAACAATGCCTAGGCCATGTAGATATAGCCTAGGCTTTGTTCATAATTTTCGTCATTTACACCTCAACATCATCATTTCAGGCCAAATACCACACGCCATATGAATAATGCCTAGGCTGTATACACACAGCCCGGGCATTATCTATAATGCCCGGGCATTATGCATGTTGCCTAGGCATTATCTATATGGCGTGCACTCGCCGGCATTATACATAATGCCTAATTGTATATATGGACTACAACATATACATTCCAATTGAATTGCAGTCTTCACGTAATAGTAATCGTAATTAAATTACTTTAATTTCTTCCAATGGTAATTCTAATTTGAATTAAAATACTTCGACAACGTAATTGACCAAAATCTGACCAGGGTTTATTTGATAATTATATTCCCACATGACAATTTTGTCCAAGAACATTCCACAACCAGTTATTACTTTCTGTACGTCACTTCACACAAAACAGGTTAAGTTTGCTAGTAATATGACTGTTGTACGGTTGTACCTGATATTTTGAAGGAGTTTAAATTTCATTTACTTACACAAAAATGATCAACCTTACGAATGTGACATTTGTGTAAATAGTTATCACGTAGAGTGTACTCCTTAAAGTCATTGCATCAATTTAGTTAACTTCAGTTTCTCATTTTCCGATATTTGTGTTTACTTTTCTTGTACTATCTATTATTTATGGTATTAAATATAGAGAAATCGTCATATATGAATTTTGGGAAATATTTGAAGCGACTTGTTAATTATTGCGACTTAAACATGTTAATTATTGTTTGCATTGTGCCCTCAAGAACTCAAGAAAAGATGGTAGAGTTGTAAGAATAGTCAGTGAAATAACATAAAAATACAGTTTATATTTGTTTAGTAATTCATTTTGTGAATTATCATTTGTACGGGTTGGTAATTTATTCACTTCAAATGACGCACCGAATCAAGAGTAGGTAAAACTGAAAAATACTTGAAAATATTTGTAATATACTTTGACATAATTACACCTTGTAATAAAAATATATCTCTCCTTGAAGGCTCTCTCGTTGTCAATTCATTTTACAGTTGGCTACACTCTTAGCGGCCCAAAACATTCATGGCCGATTGGCAACAAAAGCTACCTTCACCTTCACACTGCACTGTCTCACTCCCTCAATGCACTCACTCATTAAGCCTGATTCACACCTCCCTACTTACGTGGTAATAATAAAAACGTAGACAACATGCATCGCATGACTCAACCTACTTCAACACGACGTGCAATGTTAACTACATGCGCATAAATAACAAAGCATTTACATAGCGCGCACAGAAGTGTTACCGTTCCAACTTCCAAGCTCACCCGTCTCGTCTCAAGTAGAATTTGTTAATACGCATATATTAGAAATCAAATTGGAAATTTATTTAATTGCTAACACTTCTGCGCGCTAGGTAAATGTGGTATTACTTTTGCTGTATCAAGTATTTAAATAAATCAGAAATCTGTCATATTAACATTCACGACTCCAGTTGGCTAATGGCTACGTTTTTTATTGAAATAAAAATTCGTGTGAACATGTACTAAAATGGAACGTATTTGAACCACGTTCGGGATTACCTGTCTAATGGACCAGGTTTTCTGCTTTTTGAGAGAAAAGCTCAGATGTGTAGGGAGGACGGACAATAGAGCACACAGATAGCAGAATTTCATTTCATTCCTTCCTACCCTTCCACATTGTCACAAGGTCACAATGTCCAACGACAATTCTATTCATCATTTCTATTCAAAGTCTAGAATGGCTACACAATTAGTGCTGCCGTGATACGATTCAAAAATTCTAAAAAATAACACTTAAAAATTCAGACGGGTATTGACTATTCAAAAAAACAATCGATCACGTAAGAATGAATATAATAATATTTGATGCCTAAAAAATACGAAGGGGTAGAATGGTTGAATTCAATGGGGAGTATTTATTTCCACAAGGGTTCAATTCTCAT
Organism: Protaphorura tricampata; assembly: GCA_034698835.1. Lineage (NCBI taxonomy): Eukaryota > Metazoa > Arthropoda > Collembola > Poduromorpha > Onychiuridae > Protaphorura > Protaphorura tricampata. Next base: position 7,267 of record JAQGCB010002863.1, on the reverse strand, counting down.
TTGTCTAAAAGACCGTCCCAAAATCGGTTGTAATAGAATGCGTGTTACCAGTTTACACTATGACCGTCATGGGTAAAATCCTTTTCAATTCGGAAGGCCATTTCTATGCAGTCTAGGAATTAAATTTCTACAATAAATTTAGTAACATTCCTGGGTCATGGAGCATTTTGAACGCACCAAAGAATTCACACTAGTGAAGGTATACGTATATTCAATTTGTGACTTTCAATGTACTCAAAATATAAATTTGGAGGCCCATTTACAACACATACTCCAACAGAGAAATCTTACTCTTGTCAAATGTAAAAAAAACCCTAAAAAATTAACATGAATAGCCGGGCTAAAATATCACACGACTCATGTGGGTACGGAGAACAGTGTACCCTGTGACATTTGTGGCAAGTCATTATCCAACAAAATTATACTAAAGACTCATTTACCATTATATGTTTCTGTTAAACTCATTAAAATTGCATCAGCGTAAACGTGCAAATTGAAAACCTTTCAGTTGCATATATTGTGAGAAAAAGTTTCGATATTCTCTAACATTGAAGTCCTGACTCATATGTGATTACTCGTACGTGGGAGAAACCTCATTAGTGCCCTCAATGTCGTAAGTCTTTCAGGAGTTTAGAGCAATTTGGGGAGCATTCCTCTATTATTCGGATAGCGCAAATATGAGTATGTATACTGTTGACTATATTTTCTTTATATTTCGTACAATGCTCTCGAGTGAATAATAGGCAAAACATAATTGAGTGTTACATTTAGAATTTCTCAAGCTTTTGACTTGATCGTCTTTAACGGCAGTAAAATGTACACACTGTTGATAACAGTATGTGAAACATGCACATGATATATTTGTAAGTATTCCGTTCTCCAAAACCCAAAACCAGACCAGTCCAGAACGTTCAGTATGAATTTCAAATACCTACCGAAGAACAAATTTTGAATAATTTAATGAGTTTTCAAAGAGATTGCGAAATGAAAAGCATGTCAACCATCTAATGAAATAAGATGGTTTGTGTTTCCAAAAGTGATTGTCTTGTGGAACATTAAATCCCATAAAGACAACGCTTACAAAACTTGCGATGGAATGCCAGAGCTTCCGATACAAGGATGCCGATTTTGTTCGTTTCTTATCGAGATCTTATCGGATTTCATTTTTGGAATTTTACCAACGGGCCAAAATCAAAAGAGTTAACTCATATATCATGTATTTTTGAGATGACTATAGATCCCCGTTGCAAAAAGTAAGTCGGATCGAAATCGTTGGTCCAAGGATTGAGTTAAAAATTAACGATATTTTGTGAAGCAGCATAGTTTCGTATATTTTGAAGTAACCAGAAGACCCCTCTTTTTCGGAAAATCCGAACGGCCGTAGTCCATTACCAACGGATATTACTACGATAAAAGTAAGTCGAATCGATACCATTGGTCCACGCATTATAAGTTCCCAATATTTTCTGAAATGGAAGAGTTAGGTAAATTTTTGTTTGTAAAAATTAAAAGGTTGGAGTTGAGCATTTTCTTCCTGCAAAAAGTATTGTCCGAACCGACATTAAAACCAATTGGATATTCCATTTAGACTTACTGTTTATGTCTTGAGCCCTATGACTTGATTGTTCTTAGCATGGTCGTGTATTGTACAAGGATGACTTCAAAATACGAAACGCTGACATGATTTATTTGTAACTATTAAGTACACTAAAACCAGTCCAGAGGCTTACTTCTATATCCATTTAATATCCCTACCTAAGAATAACGCTTGAATAATTTAATAAGTTTTCAAAGAGATTGCGAAATGCAAGACGAGTCAACCTTCATATGGAATAGAAGGCTTGAATTTGCCACAGTACTCGTGTACCGATATTTAGAATTTTAATTGACGTCTTGGAGTTTTTGACTAGATTGTTCTTAGCGGAAGTAGATTGTACAAGGTTGAGTTTAGTATGTAAAACATGGGCATGATTTATTTGTACGTATTCCGGTTTACAAAACCTGTCCAGCAGCTTACTTCTGTATCCATTTCAAATACCTACCTAAGAATAACATTTGAATAATTTAATGAGTTTTCAAAGACATTGCGAAACGAAGGATAAGTCAACCATCATATGGAATAGGAAGCTAGTATTTGCCACAGTACCTGTGTAAGTAACGATAGTTAGAATTTCTGTTGGCGTGGTGGAGCTTTTGGCTTGATTGTTTTTGGAGGCACTAGATTGTACTAGGTTGACTTCATTATGTGAAACATGGACACATGGAGTATTTGCAAGTATGGCGTGCTATAAAACCAGTCCTGAAGCTTACTTCTGTGTCCATTTCAAATCCCTACCTCAGAATAGCTTTTGAATAATTTAATGAGTTTTCAAAGATATTGCGAAAGGAAAGACAAACCATCCTTCACATAGAATAGAAGGCCTTATTGCCACATAGTAACTGTGTAACGATATATAGAATTTTTGTTGACGTCGTGGATCTTTTGACTTGAAAGTTTTTAGACGCAGTAGAATGTACAAGGTTGATTTCAGCATGTGGAACATGCACATGATTTATTCGTAAGTATTCCATACTCGAGAACCATTCCATTAGCATACAGCTGTACCCATACAAATACATAACTATGAATAAATTTTGAATAATTTAATGGGTTTTTAAAAATATTGCGAAATAAAAGGCACGTAGAAGTTCATGTAGAATATCAGGCTTGTGTTTGCCAAAGTCCTTGTGTTGTGGAACGCTAAATCCTATCAAGACAGCACTAAAAAACCCTTACAAGGCAATGGCAGAGCTTGGAACACACGGATTCATATTTCGTCCGAATATATTTGGGTCCCCGGGTGACTTTACAAAATCAAAAATTCTCATGGCCTTACGTTTTTTTAGCTGGCCCTGATTCTCTTCCTTGAAAACGGATCGGAGTCATTGATCAATGCATAGAGTTGAAAGTTCCAAGTTTTTTGTGAAATGGGAGAGTTGCGAAAATCTTTGTAAAAATTAACAGGTTGGAGCATTGAGGCAAATACTTTTGTCCGATCCGACATAAAAATCGAATCGATACTCCATTTAAAATTACTATTGACGTCATGAACCTTTCAATTTGATTGTTTTTAGCGGTTGTGTATTGTTCATGGCTGGTTTCAGCACACGATGTACACGATTTATTTGTACGTATTCCACGGGCTTACTTTTGTATCCATATAAAACACCTAAGATTAAATTTTGAATAAACTATAGGATTTTGAAAGAGATGACGAAGGATAAGGCACGCCAATCTTCACTCAGAACAGTGGCTTTAATTTGCAAAAGTGCTTGCCTTATGGAACACAAAACCCTATAAAGACAATAGCGCTTACAGAAGCAAATCTAGTTCTGTTCTAACTGTTTCATCACACTTACATACTTTTTAGCATTTACAATTACAACAAGATGAGTGGGATAAAAATACCATTGTTAATAATTATCAGTCTTGTTTTCAAACTTTTGAATTCTCCTGGATTGTGTGAACAACAGATGTCTGTTCCTAAGGAATTTGACTTGAACCCATTTTTGGGACACACTGAGAATTGTGCAACACATATAATTCTATACATTGATACTCTCGACTTGCTCGAAATTAGTCAACCCATTGTTCTTATCACTCCGGAATACTCTTTTGAGAAAAGTGTTTGTGCTTCGTATCTCGACGATTTTTGTTTACGTGACTGGGCTCAGGTGCACATTAGGGGACAAGTGTGTTTAGCCATCACATTACTATTTCCAAACTACAAGGAAAATGTGGGTTGGTCAACACCACAACACATCTTTCAGAAAAAAAGAAAAAAAAAGAAGGGAATTGGTTTCGCGGATGAATATATGACTCGTTACTTTCTGCAACGTACATATGAAGATAAGATTTTCTACACAAATATATACAAACAAATCATCTATTCTGGGAATGTGACGGAGGTCATTCGAATGGAACAGAGTTATGCACAAATCCAGTACGAATATGTACACACTGCATATAATTTTATTGATGATTCGACATTACCACATTTACCACCTTCATTTCTGTTCCATCACTCTGACTTTTCTCAGGCTGTTTTGCTCTCTGTACACAAGTGCAAATTTGTCTCTGAATTGTACAAGTTCAACACAGGAATTTCCAGAGTCAACTGGGACAACCTGTACAGGGAGTCCGTAAAAACATCGTGCTCGAGCATTCTGTTTACTAGCCTTGATCCGCTGGACCATGGTTTTGAACATGGTTCGCTTGACTGGATAACAGCATGTCGTTCTCCAGAAAATCCATTCTCAGCGTTGAGCGCTCTTTTTCTTAGATTCGACTCTCCACTATTCTTTGGTTTGACCTTGACATCATACATCGCAGAATACTTTCCAAATTCCTCAATTTGGCTTCAAGATCTCGAACACGGTGACGGGACTTGTAGAGTGGAGCAGTTTGGACCGGCAGATATAAGTTTATTTTATTACAATATACCGAAGATGTCCCGCCAAATTTTTGAATTGTCTGATTCGTTATTTTATCCATTGGAAACGATATCTTATAATTTTATTACGTGCAGTGGGATGAACTCTGAGGGATTTTCACTGTACAGCTATTTTGTTGCATTTGAATGGAACTTGTGGCTAGGGTTAATTGTAACCTGGGTAATCTGTGGTGTTGCTTTGCATTTTGTGTTTGTTTTAAAGCACAGTCATGATAGTTTATGTTTCATACTTATATCTTTTCTATTGGAGCAGAGTCCATCTGTGGCTAAACATATTCAACACCTACTCCTTCATTTTGTTGCATTTGGTCCTATTTACCTAATGTGTATTGTGTTGACGAATGCGTACAAAGGGATTGCAATCACAGAACTCACTTCTCCATTACCTGCTCATGGACTGGAAACATTTGAAGACGTCTATGACAAGAACTACTCAATTATTCCGACCAGGTCTGCAGAGTACGAAGGAGCATTGCAGGAACATTGTTCGTTTGGACTTGGAAATACAAATGTACGGATTTCATTTCTTTCACCATTCCTTCAGGAGTTGGGATCAAAATACAGCCCGTTGCTAGATTCCAACGAAATTACATCTCTGTGAATACTTCGGAATTTATGGAGAACCGGAACAAAAGTATTGTTTTTGCAGTCTATTGGTACCACAATCGACTGTTTGATGGACCAAATGGAATACATGAATTGCCCTGCATTAATAATGAAACAGATTTGTTGAAAGAAATTTTGAAGTGTGAGAAAACCGTGTACGCTGACACCAACGCAAAATTAGATGCAATTCATGAGAGACTAATCTTTACGGAAGATGCAACGGATAAAACTATTTACAAGGGTAAAGATCAGTTCTTGCCAACCGTCAATGGATTTGAGACAAAGTTTTGTTCCAGGGAACGTCAGTTAGTACACGAACGGGTACAAACCTTCTTTCACTCAGGAATTCATGAATACTGGAATGACATTATAAAATCATTAAATAAGAGGAGATTAGAAAGAAATATTATCACGGAGTTTGCAAATAAGAAACCCGTGAGACAATTGGAGACAAATATTCGTCTTGTATTCTATGTTTACTTAATGTGTGTTGGAGTTTGTATTCTTAGCTTATGTGTTGAATATTTTCCTACTATTGTTAGAATATGTATACGTTGGGCTGCCCTTTTGTATTTCTATCTTCGGAGTCTTTATGTGTATTTCAAAAGTACAGTGTGTATGAAGTTTATTCGGAAAAATTGTCATCATTTGGATTGCACTAATTAAGGAATCAGTGTTCAGGTTTTTGTCTCTGGAATTAGAAAGCACTTATTCTATTTTATTCTATTGATATTAATTGTAGAAGGAATTATAGTAAACCTAATAACATTGCTCTAAACTAAAGCTACCCAGTTACCTGGAACGGACGAACTACGGGATCATTTTGTTTGAAATTACCAGTTTTAACAAGGAAGAATCATTACGTTTGAGCAAAATTAGAACCCAGAACCAACATATATATTTTCCGGTTCTCTAAAAACTCACGAAGGGTAGGTATTTAGGTTTAGGTTTTCACTAGGTCACTAGGTCACTAGGTATTCAACCAATCTGTAACGAAGCGCTTGAGATTATAAGTGTGAACAAATTAAATCCATGGGAGCAAACAATAAATATCATTAACCATCACAATTCCATAGCAACAATCTTAAGTTAAATACTTATACGCTCCAATGATGTACTACTGTTGAGAAAGGGAGCGTCCTATATTTCGAAAGGATGATAATAGTGTACAAAGAATCCATGTCTTGTTAAAACTGAAGCGCGGTAATCTTTGCCGACGCACAGCCGGAAAAGAATTTGCAGTGGAACAGGAGAGAGAAAACGCGCCGCCAAAGATGGAAATTAAAACCCGGCGCGTGGTTAATAATCAAAACGGGTCTTCCCCGAATTGTCAAACTAAAATCACGGTTTTGCCTTTGCGAAACAGTAAGAAGAATTCACAGATAACATATGTTTAATGCTAATAAGCTTTTTCACTACATTTTCAATACGTAAAGCAATTAGAGTGATAAGACTATAATTGCGTTACGTATTAAAAGTTTTCTCGGCGGCAGGACTCGAACCCGTGACCGGTAGGTCCAAAGTCCATCATTCACGCCACCGCGTGATTTCCCCATTCACTGGAAGCCAGGGAATTCTTGTCGTATTACATCCTCAGCCGCGCAACTTTTTGCAAAAAGTTCTTTCCGTCCCGGCATTAAAATCTAATCGATATTCCATCTAGAATTTCTGTTGACGTCGTGGAGCTTTTGACTTGATTGTTTTTAGCATCATTCGAATATACAAGGTTGATTTCTGTATGTGAAACATGCTCATGAGTTATTTGTAAATATTCTGAGCTCCAGAACGAGTGCGGAAGAACATGCCCACCGAAGAATAACTTTTGAATAAATTAATGAATTTTCAAAGAGATGGAAGAATAAAAGGCACGTAAAAGTTAATATAGAATAGAAGGCGTGTATTTCCAAAAGTCCTTGTGGGACGCTAAATCCTACAAAAGCAGCGCTGTCAAAATCTTACGAGGGAATGCCGGAACTTGAAACACACGGATTCGGATTTCGTCCGAGATTAGTTGGGTCCATTGGGGTCATTTTGCAGAATCGAAAATCCTTACAGCCTATAACATGTAGTTTATGCGTGCACCAGAGTACCCATTATTAGCCCGTGGACGTTAGTCCTGTGAGGGCTTATAAAATCGCGATGAGGTATTTTCACAAAACACGACTGCT
>JAQGCB010002862.1:0-10717 GCA_034698835.1 Protaphorura tricampata | reverse complement strand
CTTGAAGTCATGCATGCATGGCTGACTTAATGAATTAATCGTGGGAATTACTTTTACTTGGCATTATTGTAAGAGCCAGAAAATTTCTTACTTGACCATCCAGGGATTTCCAGTCTTAATGGTAATTAATAAGTCATGCCATGGCTTGTCGGCGTGGATGTGAGAAAGTAAGTTTGTGTTATCGCATGCAGTCTGACTATTTTGCATCAGTTGTATTTTTTTGTCATACACTACACGGCGCTAAGATAGAAGATTTGATCTGCATGTATATTATAGAAAATATGAAATGCGTTATTTTGTAATTAATTATGATGAATCGAATCACGTACGTAATTAAAAATTGTTTATGTGAAAATTGTTTGTGTGAAAATACAACCGGATGCCACTGCAATGCTGTTTTCAATTCTGAAGTTTGATTAGTATACATTTTGTTTTGAAAAAAAAAATATACTTTGTACAAGGTTATAATCCTGGGTTTTGCCCGTCGTTGATATCGTGGGAGACAAGACGTGATGAACGCGCGTGGATAAAATTAAGGGAAAGTTTGACCGAAATAAAATGCTATATTTCTTATTTCAATTCTGAAGTTTTATTAATATTTAATAGAACAATTTGTTTGCTAGTTTAAAAAAATCCTTATTCCTCACACGTACACGGTTAGTCCTTGGATTTGAATGCATGTATTGTCCGTCGTTGAAGACAAGACGAGTGACCGCGCGTTGACAACATTACCGTAAATGACCGTATAGAACCTTGGTCCCTATTAGAACCAGGGGCGCGAAAAGAACCCGTGTCAAATGCTATGCTCTTCCATAAGAGCCAGTGTATTTAGTTGCCCCAGAGCTCAAATACAACCCGGGTCTCGAGGCGGCAATTTTGAATAGAACCCCGAGGTTTAAATGGGTCATTTACGGTAAGTAATTTTTCTATAAAAACTGCTATTACTTGAGAGATATGATAAACACCAGGATCTTGGTAAGAAACACACGGGGAAGGGAACAGATTTCAATTGTCTGTTGCATATAAATTTCACTATGACCAAATGTGTAGATCTATTTGAATTTTTGATCAAAAGTTTTTTGCGAACCAGACATATTCGTAATTACGTAACTACATCGTTTTAGACATTTATGACCCTCCGGTCCAGATATTAATTTATTCATACAGCTCTGCATTTACAATAGACAAACTTACTTCCTTTAATCATGACATTGCATTGTTTCGTAATTTAGTCACACGTGATAAAATCAAGGTAAGTAAGTTTGCATTTTAGCTAACATACACAACATTTAGTGCAAGGGAAATACAAAGAGTAATCTTGATACAAGATTCTTGAATAATACTAACTAGGCAAATCCCTAGCTGCTAAATGCTAAGTTAGGGTTAAAGGATTCCACACAAAGGGGACGGCATAAGCTTCCCGGCCAGGGTTTCACGTCATTACCACGCAGAGATTACAACGTAGTGCATTACAGTGCAGTCATTACAGCGCACGCAAATCCATCGAATCCAGGATTACAGCGCACAACGTTTACGACGCATGTAATTACAAGGCAGGATAAAACGTCGCAATTTACAATACAACGGATAGAATTTCGAGAAAAATACTACATATTAATGAATGAATTAGTTACTACCAAACTACACCTGAATTGCACATTTATTATTTAGATCTGTACGAAACGGATTACCAGTAAATGTTAATTTACTGGAGTACAGTTCTGGAGGTTATTCCCATTAATCTTATTCCATCAGTCATTCGGCGTTGATGGGTTCAATGACCGAATTAAATTAGGGCAGTTGTGCGCAAAAGGAATGTAGCGTTACTCCCTGACCAAATGCCTGCAAAAGCACTAGTCCATATGGTAGTATTTATGGTGAAGTGGTAAGAATGTAAGCTATTACAAAGGGTGCTCCCGGTTCGATTCCCCCAAGGTGCCTTTTTAAATTATTTTTTGAATGTAACCATGCGGAATCATACAAATTAGTTGTAATTTTTCATGCGTTGTAATTGCTATTCGTTGTAATTGTTTGCGTTGTAATTACATGCGATGTTTTTCCAGTGCGATGTAATGGATGCGCTGTAAAGGAATACGTTGTAACTGCTGCGTTGGCTTGTCGTGTTACGCCGGCCAGAAATGGCTAGATTTTGAATACAAGCCCTTATCGTCCTGAACAACTTTTACGAAGGAACCATTCCAAAATTCCTTACCGCTAGAGAGAGAGAGACAGGTAGAGAGACAAGTCACGTTAATTTTAAGCTCCAGGAAAGTTAATTTTTAAATGAAGAAGTTGTGATAATCAAACCGTGTAATTAGTATCATTAGGACCGAATTTAAGTGGTGTCTCATAAGAATTTTAGTAGTAAGTGATACTTTGTGAAATTTTGCCGTAATTGATCAAAAACTCAAAAAACTCAAAACCATACTGTTAAAATAAGTTTGTGTGATTATAAAATATTGTGGTGGAAAAGCACAGCATAGCGTAAGTCTCCAGCTTATCTTGTAATTTGTATACATTTTAGTTCTATAACATGGGTGGAAATAGGAACAAAGCTAAATCCAATCTGCATAAAGCTGGCGGTGGGGACGATGCGAGGTTACCCAAGTCAACCTCCGTAAGTCCAGTGCAAGATTTGGAGTCAATTTACTCGAGGCTTGAAACATGTGAAAAATACGTAGTGAGTCTTATGAAGGAAAGGAACGCTATGTTAAATGCAATAGATAAGCTTTCAGATAATTTAGGCAAAGCTCATGATTTTATTCTGGTACTAGGAAAAAAGGTAAAAGACCAACAAGACAAAATTGAACAAATTAATCTTAAAATTGAAGATAATGTAGAATGTAAGCTTATACAAGGGCAACGTGAAGTGAGTGATACCAATGAAAAGGACAATAATATAGTTATACATGGACTTGGACATTCTAATATAAATCCCCAAGAATTTGTAACTAATTGGCTCAGTGAAAAACTAGACATAGTGTGTATGAATGCTAAAGTGATTCCCCTAGGCAGTTCAACTGAAGAGTCCCCAGTACCATACCTAGTTAAATTACCATCATATCAGGATAAAGTTCAAGTCATGAGAAGATGTCACCGACTGGCAGGTACGAGAATTGGAATAACAGACGACCTGACTCATGAACAAAGGAAAAAAAGACGGGAACTCATGCCCATTCTGAAATCCAAGAAATCACAAGGAATGAAAGTGTACTTCAGGGGTGATTTTCTATACGTAAACCATAGTGTTTTTTCTTCGTAGAATATATTTACTTAGGAATTTATCGAAACGACTCTCTCTCTCTCTCTCATCGTTAATGTCTCGTATCAAATAAATATTGACTAAGTTCTAAAAGAACGCATGAATAAATAAGAAATAACAATAAGACAACAATATAATAACAATATAAGACTCAGCTCACCCTGTACGTGACCTCTAATTTTATGTCTAATTTTATGTTTAGTAACACTCAACGACGAATCAATTGCCAGAATAATGTTGAATTTTTAAATTGAAATATGAAACGTGAAGCGAAATAAGATTTTGAAACATTGTAAATTTTAGACATCAAACAAATTGACAGACCTGTAAAATTACAAAATTAAAACTGTGCAAGGTAAACTACCAATTAATCTAATTATGAATATGAACTGTAAGTGAATGAATGAATGAATATGAATTGAAATGACTGTATTGATTCAGCTTTTTAGCTATGTCAATAAAACCTTTTGATTGATTGATTGAATTCCTTACCGCTTCGGAGTTATAATTACACAGGGGGTGTACAGGCCCCAAGCCGAGCATGCAAACCTTCTCCATGCCCGCCTATGAATTAAAAAATCTCCTAAACGGTTATAAACTTCAGGGTCGTACCGTCACAAAAGTTCAGTAGCTCAAGTGCTCCATTATAACCTATACCCAGCCAACTCAGTCCGGGAAGCTTTTGCCGTGCCCCTAGTGCGGCATCCTTTGCCATAATCATGTCCTTGAAGCCATGTCTCCGTCCTCATTGTCGAGAATTCAGTATTACTTAAATGATATCATCAGTTGTGACGCACACAGAAGAAGATATATTTTTGTCGTGCGCAACTCTATTGACCATTTGACTTTATAAATGTACATACTTCTCATTCTCGCGGGAATTTATCTTCGAGAGTGATGCCACTCACGAATTTTACAAACAGTCTAAGCTAAGCCACTGTTTAAATTCCTGCTACCCTACCGAATTCATATAATATTAATACAATCTAAGTAAGTGCGGTTCAAAATTACTTTGAGGAATTAGCGTGTAACAAACTAAGGATATGTCTCAAGGACTAACGTGTAATCATGCAATGCTTAGGAATGCGTAGTTGGGAAAAACACCACAGGCCATATGAGAAGTTTGCAAGTGAAAAGGGCAAAAGGGTTGGACTAAATGGCGTCCCAAGGTGAGTGCGGATCTGGACCAACCCTGTCTATCAAATAACTTGAGGTTTGTGACTCTCCAAATACAAATTTATTGGAACTGCATTGCAAACAACATACAGAATGACTAATTTACCTTAACCATGATATCATATTGTTTCTTAATTTGGTGGCACGTGATAAAATCAAGGTAAGTACAGTTTGCATCTTAGCATAAACAACATTTAGCGCATAAGAGATATAACCAGTTATTATTGAAAAACATTCTTGAATAATACTAACTAGACAAATTCCTAGGCAAATGAAGTAGACATAAAACACTGCCACCACACTAGAATTTAGTTTTAAAGGTTTTAACAAACGATCGACTTCATAACGACCTTTGACTTCCTGGTAAAGATTCGTCCGTTCCCTTGCATTCAGGACACTTTCCCATTTATTAAGAATACCAGATTGTACTATGGCTTGGAGGCGTTCTTTTATGAAATCATCATACACACTAGAACTTCCAATTTCAATACTGAAATCATACTGGAAAAGCTTTTCCTTCCCCATATACACTTTTGAATTATTCTCATTATCAAATTTTCTTAATCGTAGTACATCATCGTATATTTTATTGGAGAGTCCAATGTAAGCCACTTTGTCACATTTGAGAAAAGTTGGTGGGTAACTCTCGTTAGCATTTATTAATTCAGGTGCCTTCAGATTCCAGTACAATTGGTGATAAGCATTTTTGAGATTTTGATCAAGCTTAAGATTATCACTTGTAAATACACGAGCTAGAAATTTTGGAAATAAAGTCTCTGTTGCAGTTTCTACCCAACAATAACTTTTTATCCTTTCCAGTGGAGGTTGGCTAAGAGTTTGATTTCCTTCTCGGCGAGCGATCGCGTCATGGAAAATAAGGATAGCAAGGATGTTAAATTCACATTGTTGAGATTGATATATGAAATCGTAGTCATATGGAATGTGTACTGTATAATTCTGAGATGACAGATCTTCAAATGTTTCTAGTTTGGACAAAGGAGTGGGAGCTGTTATGTCTGTTACAACAATTCCTTTGTATGCATTTGTTAAGACAACGTACACGAGTAGAGTTGGGGCTAAAATACAAGAAAGGTACAAATGACCACTCTTAAATCTCTTACTCAAACTCACTCCCTGCTCAATTAAATATGAGAAAAGTAAAAACATTGGATTTGGTCCCACATTGTCCACTTTTTTCAATTTCCAAAATAATTTCAATACACATGCCGTCAAAATAAGGGAAAACACAAATGGGTACCAAAGATTAGACATGTATGGTTTTGAGTAGGCCTTGAATGAGAACATCTCTTCTATCCCATCACACGTAATGAAAGTATAAGAATCTGAGGATGACTTGTAAAAACTTGACCCAGAATTCATATCTTCACCAGAACTTCCATAAGTGATTCTGGATGATGGATATTTGTTGGGAATCTCACAATAGGTTGAAAATGGGTACAGCGTTGTATTTGGGAATTCTCTGAGGATTAGTGAAATCAGCAGAGCTATTTTCAATTTGATTGGAGTTTTGGTGATTGATTCTACCTCTGCAGAATTGAATCCAATATTAGTTGGGAGCGTACGAGTTGGGTTACAGTCTGTGGTGCCTTCATCATAATAAAAATCAATGAGGTGATCACAAGGCAATGTTTTTTGTCTATAGGTAATGTCTAATTGTTCAATAGTCATGTTGACATCAAGAGGAAAATCAAATTCAAGTCTCCATGTAGCATTCACTACACCACATAAGGAACCCACATGCATATACGTCGAATTCTTCGACAGAAATGCCTTCCCCAAAATTATGTAGTGATGCCATGAGTAGGTATGAGAAAGTTTTGATCGATGTTGTAGTTGAAACTGTTCAAATCCATTGTTGTCGTTAAACACAAAATGAACATAGGCTGTCTTTGTATAAAATAGTCTACCAGTAGAATGTCGAAGATCCAGGGAGCCATACATCTCTGCATACTCATTCATCAGCCTTAGATATTCAAAACTGTAATTTTTTGGCATGATCACGAAATGCGAAACACAGAATGTTCTGATCAAGTGTTGCCAAAATTTTGCATTACCGATGTACAGGCATTCGGTGTTGCGATAAAGTAGGATATATTTTTCATTCGGTTGGGCAGTGGTAACTTTGTTGGCTGAAGTCAAAATTACAGGATAATGCCACTGGTTGATGGATATGTTGGAGGAGTCAGGTATGACGATTTGAACGAGGCATTTTTGAAATGGTTTCAAGTATGGATTAAGGTCCAACTCCAATGTCTCTTGCTCAGAAGATTTAAGAATTCCTCGAGCACTTGTCAGATGTAGTGATAATTCCAAAATGGTAAAAACACAACTTATGACCGAAATGATGGGAAAGGACTCGGGTGATAGGTCAAAGGTTTGTTTGCGTTCCATATTCCACATTTAAAAGATTTCTGTCGACTCGTTACTCAAATTATGTGAATGTTTGTGTTTGTCTGTCTGTTTTGAAAAAAAAACTTTGTTAGATTTGTGAATCTGTGATATTCTTGTAGGTTTGGCTTGAAAAAAATTATTGTCCCTTGAGCTGTGTCTCCGGCCGGACTCACTGACGAAAAGTAAGCATTACTCAAGTGATATCACCAGATATTTCTGATTTTTGACGCACTTGAAGCTAATTTATTATTTGCCCTTCGTGTCGCAATCCTTCTAGCTGTTTGACTTGAAACATGTGTATGCGTGTGTGTATTCTCTGACAATTAATCTTTGCAAAGTGTTGTCACTCATAAATAATCCAACCAATCGAATAGAACACTCGACAATATTTTATTATGTTGAAGCGTGACTAATCTACAGATTGGCGTTTGAAAAGTCCTAATACATTAAAAATATACCCGACTGTATAAATAATTTAGTTGGACATCAAGTTTATGAATTTGTTTTATTCCAATACGAGACGACATTATATCAATTCAAACCTTGACAACTTTCATGTCTAAATTCCCATAACGTGTTGTATTTCTGTAACAATAGTACTGTCCATCCACAACATTTTCAACCAAACGAACCCATTCAATCAAATCCTTGTCTTCTGCATGACGTTCTCTTAGTTTCTTAATTCCAACACGAATGTCATTCATTTCATCACAGAGGGCAGTCAGAGCATTGTTGAACCCTTTCTCCAATGAAATCCCTTTCTGAACGACTTGTCTCAAAATGGATGAGTCTTGAACTTGGTCTAATTTCACGTCACGAGCAAATCCAAACACAGCATTCATGAGTGTAGACACACTCGCCATCTGTTCTAAAATATTCCGAACTAGAATATCTTTCCGCACCTATTGAACAGTTTAAAAAGTGAGACAATAGTAGGAATTGAACCCGGGATTACTAAATATTAATTTTAAATTTTAAACAAACCTCTGGACGTAGAGTGACATTCCTCAACATGGCGACGGCTTCCAATAATAAAATCATTCCAGAATTATGAGCCCCAAATGTTTTTAAACTTGTTTCAGAGAATCCTTCCCCAGGGGGGTCTTTCTCCATGAGCAGAATGAACCCAGCCACGCAAACCTCCCATTCATCTCTCATGTGAATATTTCTTTTTTGAAAGTTTGGAATTTCTGCCTCTAATTTTCGACAGGCTTTCCAAAAGAATGAAATGGTGGATTGGAGGGCAGGGAGTGAGTTTGGAATGTCTTCAATTCGTTTGTAAATCCCATCATACATTCCTAAATAAAGTTCACGAACTTTTTCAACATTTGAATAGTTCAGACCATGCTCAGCCACGTCCGCCATTTGATCCATTATGTCATCCATTGCAAAAATTACGATAAGATTGGAAATAATTGCCAACATTCCAGGGGTTTCTGCGTCATCCTGTGGATTCGTAAATGCTCCGATGAACATGTACTCTTTCACTTTCGCAGCTACAAATTGACAAAATAAAATAAATTATATATGATATACCTAATTTTACGAGAGTAGGGATTGAGCCCAGGACTTGGAATGGTATTTTTACTCTTACCGATTTTGTCCTCTAATTCATCCTCCCATAGATCTTGGTACTCGTTCGTTAAATTCTTGACTAATTTGTTAAGTCTTGGTTTGTCGGCCACAATGGGTGGGACTGTGTACCCACCGTAAGGTAGAAGAAGAGGGATGACCCCACATATGTCGTCTGCCTTCCCGTATACTGGATGGTCCAGACTACCATGCCAAAACGACATTCCGATTCGGTCTCCTTTTTTGATACCCGCTGACATTTTTACTTTTCACGTTGTACAAATAAAATAAAGAAATTGAAAAGCGAAAATTGAGGAGTGTGGAAGAAATGAAGCACTGCTTGTGAGATAATGCAGAAGACTAAAAATTAAACTGGTCATGCTAGTTTGACAAATATCGAATGACTTAAATATGTTCACATGGCCAGTCCGTCACTGTGCCATGTGCTACAATTTTGACACAATAAGCCCTTGCGTCGTTGTGCGTAATAACCTAATTCCCATAGAATTTATTACCTATGTTTGCATTTTATGAATTATTGACGTGAGAATTCCTTTCAACTTTGACTTTGAAAATTTCTTAGAATTGAGGATGTACGTACATGTACGTCTTCATCAATTAAATTCAAGGAATATGAAGTAATTAATTTTGATGAACACACGTCATAAAGTCATAACTCCCAGAAATTGTAAGCACACGTAAGAAGTGTGAGAAAATTAGAAGGAAAGGAAAAACTTTAATTAATCACCTCGGGAATTTCTGAATCATTTGTGTAGTATTTTTATTATATTCAAGGAATTGAACAATCTTACATTTTCATCTTCCTTGTGTGTTGAGGATAAAAGGAGCTTTTTAATATTATTTTGTTCGATTCTTAAGGTCATAAATTATCAACTAAAATTGCGAACACGTGGATTCATTACACATATATACATGACCCATACAGGCAGGAGAGGAGGCCAAACAACTACCACGATAACTGTCAAGTTTTTATCAAGTATAATTTAATTATCTAATCACATTATGTTAAATAGGGGAAACACCAGAAAAAAAAATCAAAGTTGGAGGACGAAGTATTCTTAGAGAGCGGAAAGGCCGTGCGAACAATCCAAATAACTATATATATGCGCATTAATTCTGAAAAGATTCTAATAAGATATGACATGAAGTAAACGTGCATGAAATAAATTCATAAGAAACTACAATGTTATCTCATTATTGAACCACTTTAATTTAATGTATTATTTTTCCTTGTACAGGGTGGATAATATGTAATAGCACCATGACTGTGTTTTAATTATAATATTTAAAATAGTTGGCATGCAATGCAATGCAACATGTAACCAATCAAGCAAAAAAAATTCAAAGCATAACAATCTTTAAATTCAAATTTTCATAGGATGACATTTGTTGACACCAGTAGAATTGACCATCCAACGCCCTCTCCAAACACTCAATGTAATCTTGCAAATCTTCATCATCCCAATAAATCTCTCTGACCTTCACAGCTGATAATTTGACATCATTGATCTCAGCACATAGTTCTTCTAATATTTTTTCATATGCTATTTGCAAAGGCTCCCCCTCCGTTGAGACTTGAGTCAAAATGACAGAGTCATTGACATTTTGACCTTGACCTCCTTGATCTCCTTGAAGATGTCTTCCTAACCCAAGGACATCCTTCATTAAATGTGATGCACTCCCATAAGATGATTTCATTC
Organism: Protaphorura tricampata; assembly: GCA_034698835.1. Classification (NCBI taxonomy): domain Eukaryota; kingdom Metazoa; phylum Arthropoda; class Collembola; order Poduromorpha; family Onychiuridae; genus Protaphorura; species Protaphorura tricampata. The sequence continues at coordinate 574 of JAQGCB010002862.1, read as the reverse complement.
TTTGAAATAAAATGTCATTCCGAATTTCATCCGAAATTGTTAAATTTCGGATTAAGGCTATAAATTCTAAAATTGGATTCAAAGCTGAGACGCATGACCCAAAGAAATTTTTACTTGTGTCTGAAAATTCATCACCAGATGACCTATGGCATCCAAGCAAGGCGTAGCTTGACAATGTATTGTTCCATTCTTGCTTCATTTCTTCGCATTTGTCCCAAAAGTCAGGTATGACTTCTTCACACTGCTTGAAAAATTTTGATGTCAGGCTTCTCATTTTGTCGCTTGCGCTGCTGAGGTCAACTTTCTCGAATAAATTGAACAAGAATCCCATTTTTTGAACCATTTCTGGATATGTTAATGTCTTATCTGAAGTTGCACTCAGAATGTCATCAATGGAGGATGCAAAGACAATTAGTGTCACGAATGACATGGAAAGTTCATCCATGGGATTCAAGTAAGCTGCGAATAAAACTAAATCACGTGCTTTTTTCTCTACGGCTTCATCCGACTCTTTCTCCCAAATGCCACGGAAATCTCCCACCACCTGTTCGATTGGTAAGAAAATTATAATTAG
>JAQGCB010002861.1:0-10718 GCA_034698835.1 Protaphorura tricampata | reverse complement strand
CCAGACAGAAGAAACAAGAACCAAATACTAAATTCTCATCAACAATTTAGTGATGGTTGGACGAGGGCCGCAGAGGAGAGGAGAGGATATTAGCAATTTGCATAAAATGACCTTCCATTCCAATTCTATTACTCGTGAAGTGGATGCCCGGGAACGGGTATTTTATTTATTAAGTAAGGTGATACGGTTGTTGGTTTAGTTAAAGTATGGACGTCCAAGGTTGATAATAAATAGGTTGAGAGTGTGAGTCTCAACTCCACCCTCCCAATTATTCATATTTCCTGTGGATTCCATGCTTGCATGGAAGTGGAAGTAGTAGAGTAGTGGATGGGAGGGTCCAAAAGTCCATGGAAACACCGTATTTGATTACATACTTGGCTACTTGTACTCTACTAGTTGGTACATTGTACATTTACTCCACTCATGACATGACTCGAGTTGAGTTGAAGAGTTGATTGGGCATATGACTTCGTACTCCATATGGTACGCTTGTGTACTTTCTCTCCCTCTCTCTCTTTCTCTCCTGAAATAAATCTAGCCTAACTTTCCTTTCCTCTCATTTCATTTGATAGAAACCATGAAACCATAATGGTCTTGTGTTGAGCAAATAACTTTGTATTGCGTCACTCGCTCCGCTCAATCTAACCAAGAGAGAGAGATGACTGTTTAGTGTCCATTTTTATGAGTCCATTTGAGAACCGAGTGACTTGTGACTATCTCCACTTCTCCACTCTGTTTCTCTTCTCTGTTCTCCGTTCTCTATCACAATCATCCTATAAAATACAACATCATACAATACATTTATATTACAACGTGTACTTTACTTGTACACGAGCTAAATTGGTTGGATGAATCCATCCCATCTCTAAAAACACTCATTTTCTAGGATGATTACGAAGGAAGGACACACATAAAATGTAGGAATTGAACAATTACAATTCAATTGTTTCTTTTATTGTCACTCAAACTCTCAAAATACTCTCAATCCCATACTCACTCAGCATGTACTTTGGTTGGCCAGAAACTCAACTAGAGTGGAATGTCCACCGATTTCCTGCCCCATCAAGTTTCATGAATAAACTGAATGGAAACCTGAATGGGAAATCATGCACACCATTTCAATGAATTCAAAAGGATCTATTCCGAGTTGGTCAATGGAAAGTGGCCCTGGAGTCCGAACATATTCTGCTCCAGAGAAACTTATTTAAAGCAACCGTCATACAGGGAGTGAACACTTAAAATTGGTAAAGTGACAAATGCTTTGCCTCAGGTTAAGTCAGTTTATTAGGAGCGACTTATGGAACGGAGGATTTTATTCATAAGAAATCCTATACTTTTATTTATAGTTTTCAGGAGTAGGAAAAGCGTAGGTTTAACCAGACTTGGGTCAATTACGAAGTTACGCAATTATCAATTACACAATTAGTAATTTTGTAGTTTACAAATGTAATTGAGATTTAATTACAAATGCAGTAATTGATCCAAGTCTTGAGTCTTGACAAGACTTATAGTCTTGTAAATGGTACTCGAGGAAAAGTAGTGTTTATAGTCCAGAAAAACACTCAAAATATGTATTTGAAGTTGTATTTTGTATTGTAATCGAATTATAATTGAAAATTCAATTACAATTACGTAATTGTAATTTACTTTTGAAATTTTACATGTAATTTGTAATTGCAATCCAATTACTTTCAACAATGATGGTGGTAATTTGTATTTGTAATTAATTACATTTTCACATAATTGACCCGTTGAATTAAAGCATGCAGCCTGTGTATGGTTAAACTCAAGTCATAGGAATGGAAACTACATGCAGAAACACGCTTTCGAGTGTTCTTCTTAAAGAAATCGTCACCAAATTGATTTCACAATATTGGTCAGTAGTCTGTAGTTGAGTCAGAGTCAGAAGCCAAGTGGACATTATAATATTATGCTCTATTTTGCTTTGTTCTTCGTCTTACTCAAGAAACACCGAACCAGCAGCGTGTAGAAATTGGAATTGTGGTTAAATGAATGGAACACATACCTATTCGACCATATTCACCATAAGCATACTGCGGAATGACAAAAATATGGACACATTATGGATTTTCTTTAAGATTGAGAGATTAGAGATGGAAAATGAAAGAAAGGACAGAATGGAATGGAGTGGAGTAGGTTCCAGCGTACCGCTTACCGCACGAGCCAACTTTCCAACCCATTCAACCTCCCTAGAAAATGAAGGACAAAAGGCCGGCGGCCGGGCCGAACCGTAAAATCATTTTTCCGGAGTATCCGGAGCGGAGAAAGCAAAACTGCAACTTTCAGTCAGACTTCAGACACAGCTCATACAAAATACAAATGCAATGCACTATACATATGTACATGACATGCACCCACGCAAAAATTGTATCCACAAGATACCCGTATTTTTGGCCCAAGTGCTGAGGGCCCCATCTAGTACCCTAAAATTTCAACAGGAAGACATAATGGGCTCAAGCGCCCCTGAACGGAGACTCGATCCACTTCTGACTCAAGACAAACATTTGTGTACAACATTTGAAAATTAATTATTGCGAGGCGTCAGTCAGTCAGTCAGTCAGTGTTATTATTTTGTCAATTCTTTTTGGTGGCAAGGAAAAGGAATAGAAAAAAGCCGACTAGTCCATTCACGGAGTCACTGATTAAAATAAAATTGACAATTTGTGGTGACACTGAAACTGAAGACAAGGACTCTCAACATGTCTTACATGGGGGATGCGAATGGAGCCAAAAGATCCAAATTGGATGACGACTCTATAAATGTCAACCGGGTATGTCAATGTTCAATAATGTTAATATTTTCATACCAGCAGAAAATTGATGTGCATTTTAATTCAAGGTTAAGTTTTTAATTATCAATTGTTTGGAATGATTTTTAGAACCATCATATGCAACATCATCACACGCAATGGGATGACGGTGGTGGTCGTCGGAAAAGGTAACTAATTATTTACTAAATCAAATAATTTCAATTAAACTGTATGTGCTTTCAGGCTAAAAATCCGATTTAATTTTTTATTCAGGGAAGAATCGGAGCGTGTGAATCACATACTTCTATTCACCATCTTCAACCCAATGTATCCAATCACAACAGTAAGTTTTTACATTAGATTTACAGTAAGTAATTAATTAATTTAAAAACTAATCTTAGTTTTTAGTTGAAGAGAACTAAGAACATTTTTATGTTTTTCTAGGAAGTACTCCACACAATCTGTTCTTCTTACGGACAAGTCCTCCGCATTGTTGTCTTCAAGAAACATGGAGTCCAAGCAATGGTTGAATATCCATCTCATACGTTTGACATTTCTTCTACTTTCATAATTTGATTTAAAGCTTGTTTAATTTTTAATTTCGCACATTGCATTTAGAATAGTTTTTATATTATTACCATATTTGAAAATACGATTTTCCTTAACCGATATAATTACGCTGGAGAGTATTGAGTCAGCCAAGAGAGCAAAGGATGCACTCCATGGAGCGGACATCTACTCTGGTTGTTGCACACTCAAAATTGACTTCGCTAAGGTATTCATAACTATTTTTCTTCAATTTTTATTTGAGGATTGTTTTCTTTCTTTATCTAACTCCAATTTTTGTCTTTTGATTTAGCCGTCAAAGTTGAATGTTTACAAGAATGATACGGAGAGCTGGGATTACACGAATCCGAATTTGGGTAAAGATATCCGTTTTCCACCTTTCAAGTGTTCATTTGATTTGATTTATTAAGCAATTATATTTACAATTTATAGACTGTTGACATTCCATTTGTTCTGTTTCTGTTTCTGTTGAATAAAATTTGTATTAAAGAAGTTGGAGAAAATTTCAAAAGAGTTGATTTTGAGAGATTGTCGTATTTTTTTCCAACAGGAAACACGAAAGAGGGTAGGGCTGGGCCATTGTTGCAAGAACCTCGCTTTGGTGCAGCACCTATGCCATACCGTAAGTCCCTTACGCCTTACGTACTCTTGATTTTTAAATGTTGTGAATGTTGGAACAAAATTCTTAAATATCTCAACTGTTTTCCTTCCTTGTGTATTGTGTTTTGTTTTATTTTATTCAGTTTAATTGTGAGAAATGAAATAGATTTTATTCATGGCATGGTCGAACGATGTATTAATTTTAGGAAGCTTGGATGCAATGAGAGGTCAAGTGTCATTTTCCCATCATGGTGACCACAGTCCGTATGACCGTTATGAGAATGGATACTCACGCTCTCTGAGTGGGCCAAGCACACCGAATGGACCTGGTGGAGTCTATCATGATCAACCTTCCTATGAACGTTACCCTTCGGATCGGTAATTTAAGTTTAATTAATAAAATAAAAACAATCAAGTCACAACCGATTAATTATAATCCCCAATCAATTTAATTTGAATTAGTGGTTACGGAGGGAATGTGAAAGATGAGTATCCATACCGTGGTGGACACCGTGCATCTCCACCGAATGGAGGAGAAATTGTTCCATCCAGTGGTAACATTGGAGGTCCGTCAGGTCGACCCATGCAACAAGGAGCTGTCATGATGATCTATGGACTGGCCAATGATAAAATCAATTGTGACAGACTCTTCAACATTTTCTGTCTATATGGAAATGTTGTTCGTGTAAGTTAGAATTGGAGAGGACGAGAACATTCAGATTGTCCAATACCGAATTGTATGAATATTTCTTAGGTGAAATTCTTGAAGTCTAAAGAGGGATGTGCGATGATTCAAATGGGTGACGCACTCTCTGTGGAACGAGCCATGTCTAATGTCAACAACACCTACATGTTTGGATCAAAAGTTCAACTTGGGTATGTTATATTTTTTTAAAAAGAAACCAAGTCTTGGTAAAAGTTTTTCAGGAAAATTCTTAGATTTTTTCTATTCCATCGCTACTCTTGAAAGCCAGGCTTTTGCCAATTCATTCATTTTGTTCCAAGTTTCTATTAGCTATACATTACTTTTTCCAACATGAATTTGACTGAATTGTGATACGCATGGACTTTATGAACAGAGGACGAAAGTATGGATTTGGTAGTTTTGTAGAGAAACACAATTACAATATACAATGGTAGTACATGAAAATAGTACACGATAGGATAGTATACAATACATGGGTACAATGGGTACATGAGTACATTGACATAATAAAGGACACATTGGTCTGTTGGCCCTGGACAGATACTCGAAACAAGCTTTTTTAAGCGATGTTCAACAACCTCACACACTCCCGGACGGCAGCCCTTCTTTCAAAGACTTCATGGGTAACAAAAACAACCGTTTCATCAACCCCGAAATGGCATCCAAAAATAGAATACAACCACCCACCAAGGTAACTCAACTCAACTCATCCACTCACTCTCCTTACCATTACCAGTACACCCACACCCCCTCATCTCAACACCCCCTCAGTCTCAACAATCACAACATGAGTCCATTAAATCATTCAAATTCAAATCAAACTCCCAAAGACATTCACAAAACAACAGTATGATTCAGTGAGGAATCCTTCTCAACCTATACTCCACCAAGTCTTTGTCTTTTCTCTATTTTTAACATTATCCAACATCATACCTCACCTCACCTGTCCTTCCTCCTCAATCACTCCCAATGCCAATCATTTCACAATGACGAAAAGAAACAACCAAACAGGGTCATGTGATGCAGATGCAGATAGAAGTTGTAATTTAATATAATATGTTTACTTTTTCATTCAATTCTTAATTATCGTAATCCCCCCTTTTCCTAAAATATCTACAAACGGGTGACAGAGTAAAGACAACTGAGGTCATGCCGTTTTTTAATCTTCCATATACCTCTCTATATATTGGGATTTAAATTGTAAATGTCAATTAATTTTGTTTTTTTAATTTGTTAATTAATTAATGAATCGGAGAAAAGTACGAAGAGTTTGTGGCAAAATTTATGTGTTAGTTTTTGTAGAGTTGTATATTAGAACTTATATAAGTTGAGTCTAATCTAATGCTGTTGACCTCTGATTTCAGACTCTTCACTTTTTCAATACTCCTCCTAACATAGACGAGAATGAGTTGAAAGACGTGTTTGCTGAGGCGGATGCTCCGATTCCAAAAACAATCAAGTTTTTTCAATCAAAAAGTAAGACAATAATTAAATATTCATGACGTTGACTCATTCACTCCCATTCTCATTCTCATGCTCTTTTCTATTCCATGTGAATTTGTGTATACTGTTTCAGGTGAAAGGAGCTCTTCAGGGCTCATTGAATTCGAGGCTCTCTCCGAGTCTGTGGAAGCACTCTCCATCATGAATCACTTCCCTATCAAAAACACTGGTACATCATTCATTCATTCACTTCACTTTTACTCTCTCTCTCTACTTTCAATTCAATATCAATCCATCAAATCAAATCTGTATATTTTTATCTTTGCAGGAGGAAAATTCCCATTCGTGACAAAATTATGTTTCTCATCATCTCGAAACCCACAACGAATGGACGAGAAGTAAAAGTAAAAGTGAATTGACATCTCATTCTCAACTACACAAGTCAATCATCAAATATTCAAAAAGTTTATCTTCAGTTCAGGTTCTGTTCCTACTTTCAAAACATTATAAAATTATAACTTTTGGAGCTGCAGCTATAAATTACTAAATAGTAAATAGTGTGTATAGAGTAAAATTTGAGAAATGATCTGATCTGATTTGGTTTTCGGAGAGTTAAAAATGAACACTCCTGTCCTGAGCTTACAAAGTAGACAACGACAGAAGGAAAGGAAAGGAAAGGAGAAATTATGGAGTTTGAGTTTGAATAGATTTGACATCTAAAATACTCAAGTCAGTCTTAGAAAAGTTAAAAAAAAAGTTTATGATTTGATACTTTTAGTTTGAGGAGAGGTAGTTTGTTAAACTGAAGCCAAATTTGAAAAAGTCTGACTGAATTGCATGATAGAATATCTGAGAGAATAAATAATTAAGAATTTAGTAAGTATTGAAATCATGTAGCTCTTAACTTGACTAACCTATGAAATGAAATTAACAGATGAATGTAAATGTAAAATATTTATTATGGATACAAGATGTTCCCTTCTTGGATTATTTTGTGACGTTGTTGACCTTGACCTCTTGTCTAAAATCTAAATTTACCCTTGTTAACTTAGGTTAATATTTTATGTCGTTTTCTTCGGATTTTGAGTGACAATGACAAAAACAATCCACCGTTTAATTGCAGATTATAGCTGAATATGAATAACTAAATGTTTCACTATTTTTTTTCTCTGTGTTTTGAATTAGTAGAGACAAAGACAATTTTGAAATTGTAGTCATTGCTCTTGCATATTTGAAAGACTTGACACAATTTCGTCATTATTTGTTCAAAATTACATGAATTTAGATTGGAATTACTTAGAGGACTAATGTTGTACTCACAGATTAATTAACTATTAATAAGACGCTGATCTGTAATTGCAATTCTGCATGGAACTCACACATATCATCAAAGTGCTTAAACTTTGTCGTCTTCGTCTTCATAAAAATTAAGTGTAGGTAATTAGAGCCAATTGTGTCGTCGATGTCATGTCATGTCATGTCTTTGTGTCATAAGTAGGTAAGTTGGATGTTTGATGTTGTCCTATTCTTGTAATTTCTACTTCCATATTAGTGTAACTTTAACCCTTAACCTTAACTTTGACTCCATTGAAATTCTCTCTAATTGTGGAACTGTATCCTGTCCTGTACCTAGTTTTAGACCATTCCTCCTCTTTGACATTGATTCTTGTGCGTCTTCAGAAGAAATCCCTTGAGTTCCGATCTTACTTGTCTCTCTAATTGTTGTTATGTTAAAGTCTGTGTTGTTCACAAACGTATATTAATTAAGAACTTGATCAAATAAAATCATGAGTCAAAAATTCATTATTATTTTGATTGTTTCCGTATATATATAAGGCGTGTAGCCTTCACTACGGTCGGGCGAATGAAGTATGAAATGAAATGAAGTAATGCAAATGATTGAGAGAAGACGAGAGAGGTCATTTCAGAAAATGATTTTTTTTACTCTTTTACTGCTCATTGTGCTGAGGTAAAACTCATGACACATTAATTACTCAACAATGTTCAACAAGGCTCAACGGCTATCTTTTAATTAATTACAATTTACAATAGTCAATCAACTACATAGTCAGCAGTATGCAGTAGTAGTCTGTAGTACAATATAGTAAATAGAAGACAGAAGAAAATAAAGTCTAGGATTCCTTGGAATTAATTTAATCCTAGTCATAATCCTAGTGATAATTAGATTCCATTCGATACGATACGACTAAATCTCTGTTTCAGTGCTCGTGGTGGAACTGGATCGAGTCCAGAAAGAGCGTTTTTGAGCACGATAGTACTGTTGTTGACGTGACTGAGAGTGGGAGTGATATTTAGCACTAGAAGTGACCGTGGATTGACTCAGGAGATGTTGAGTTTCATCCGACTCCATTTCATGAGGGGTTGTAGGGGTCAAAGGAGTTGTGGTCATGGAAGAAGATGTGGAGGCTTTGACCTCTCCATGTTTAGAATTGGAAGCAGATGTAGAATTGGAATGGAATGGATCCACAAGGCGTTTGGGTGGATGTTGAACCAACACTGTTGTGGACCAATGTGTGTCTTCATTCCCATGACTGTGACCCTGGCTCTCTTCAACACGTATGGATTTCTTGGGTTGACAAGACTGACTCAATTTCAATGAATTGGGACGATGGATTCGTCCAACAGATACGGAAGTAGAAGATCCACACTCTGACCTCGGTGAGGTCAAATTGGATAAAATTTGAAAATTTGTTTTGGGTGGTGAAATTGGAGATGGTGTGTCATTCAATGGAGAGATCTCTTGTTTTCGTTGTCCAATGTGCTCTGATTCCTTTGGATTTAGATTTGGAATTGTGGGCGGTGGAATGACAGAGTACTCTGGACAAGAGAATCCAGAGTAAGAAATCGTACAACTCGGTAATGTCTGAGTGTGGACTGAATGAGTTGGAAGACGAATATTTCCAAGAGCACAATGACAACGACTACGCATCTGACTCTCACTCCGCTCCCTCTCTCTCTCTTGTAAAATTCTGGCCATTATTGCAGCGGAAACTATGTCATTTTCTTCACTTCGTTTAGTAACTATAAAAAAACACAAAGTATTCATTAGAATCAAATCAAGAGTGTCTGGAATGTAAGCGAATCATGGAAACTGATCTTACCTCGTCCCTTGTCCACAGCATACATAATATCCATTTGTGGTAAGGTGCTGGGGACTTGAACTTTGATAATTTTCTTCTCCTTCCTCCCACACACACCGTTTTTCTGACCCAACACTTTTCGTTGTAAGTCTTCTGGAAGCTATAAACCAAGGCAAAGAAAAAAATCAAAATTTTGACAGATGATTCAGAATTGAATGATAGAACTTGAACTTGAGTTTACCATTCCGATTTTTGGCGAGACGAAACTGGAAGGCTTGCATTGGAGTAGTTGCACGACAGCGTTGATATCATTTCTGTACCGATCCTATCGATTGAGTCACATTTTGAATTAGAAATTTACTCTTTGTCATTGTAATTGTGGAGTGGACTTACATTTTCATCCTCAAGTTGATGAATGTAAACCCGGGCTTCAACCAGACCTTGGGTCAACTCGTCAATCTGACTGGAAAACTGTGATGACTCTGCATGATGAGTCTCTGCCTGGTTGAGCAACTTTTCTTCTAAACATTGATTGAGTCTTTGGAGCTTATCATGAGCCCGGAACAATCTGCTCAAACAAAAATACAAACAAAGTTAGATTTAAGTTGAACTGAACACAAAATTTAATTGAAATGAATTATTTTCCAATATTTCCAACTCACCGACCATACTTTTCTTCACAGAGAGCCAAAGATGCTCGGAGCTCTTCCATGAGCCAAAATTACATTGGATTTATATTCTAGAGTTAATTCCTACACCACTTGACTTCCACATTTTATTTTATTTTATATTTGGACGTGTCCTTCCTGTGGTTTAACGTAAATCCATTCATGCATGTGATTTGAGAGCGCAGAAATAGACGCGACCGAAGGACCTATTCTAACCTTGTAATATTTTTGGGGGACAAACACCAAAACCGAAATTCGGAGTGGAATGAATTCAGCTCATACATAAGGAAGAGCGGGTGAGAAAAAGTAAAGGGTGAAGTATCGATCCAAAATTCCATACGTCACCACAAATTCCAATTCTATCTGATTCTGATTCTTGCGCAAAAGGAATGAGACGCTGGTCGTCCAGTTCCATCCAACTGGAGTAAAATAAATTCATGTTGTGAGAAAACAAAAATTGAAATATGGTTATGGATGTGTTCTCAAGAGAATTTATGAATTTATTTTATTTTTAAATAAGTACTAATTACATATTATTACGTATCATAAATCGAACAATACTTCCTCCTCTTCTTATTCCATCCATTTACGATTAAATTAATTAAGCAATAGCAATATATTCACATCTATCCATCCAGAGTCATAAAATTAAAGAAACCTTGACCTTACTAAAAATGCATTTCCACAATCCACGACGTTACAATTTTTAAAAAGTCTCAACGGGATTACTTTTTACGTTGAAGTCTCATTAAATTGAGAGACTACTCGTGGCTTCTGTTGCAAAGTATTTAACATCCATGTCCTGGTCTTCTCTCAGTTTGTCCAGAATTGGTTTCAGTGTCGATGAGGTAATTCTGAGAAG
>JAQGCB010002860.1:0-10720 GCA_034698835.1 Protaphorura tricampata | reverse complement strand
TCCAGCCCAGAATTTTGTGCTGGCACAAAATTCATTTCCAGCACAAAAACAGGGTGGTGCACTAAAAAAAATTTTGTGCCAGCACAAATTGTGCGGTGTGCTAACTTCCGTCACATGTTTAGAACCAAAAACCAAATTTCTAACATTATTATCGGTACTGGTTTATATGGTATGGCATTACATTGCCCCAGTTTGTGAACGATCCCGATTTATTTCTATTCTGAAATTCTATGATTCAATAATCTCTGACCGCGACATTTGAATATTCTTTTATTGTCCGTAAAGTGAAAAGTGAATAAAATGTTCAACGAAGAAAAAGAAAACAATTGAATCCAAATGTGTCAAATGTCAATCATCCTTTGCCTTGATATCCGTATCTGTAAGTCAGTCCCTCGGTCCTACAGTTTTAATCCTGATTATTGTTATGCATCAATTAAGAGAGATCATATTCCGAAAAAAAATTTATTTATTTTAGTAATAATATTTTTAAAAAACTAAGGATTCCTCTTATTTAAATCAATATTATTTTGAACATGAAGGTTGGTGACGGTACATATCCGGAGATGGAGGAATGGTGGGAGCGGAAAGATCATCCGCTGTTGAACGACGTGGTAATGTATATTTTACTAATGTACAATTTACATAAATGTATTTTGTTTTGTCTATTACGTGACGGAAAAGTTTATTTTGTCCAAAATATTTTATTTTTGATTTTTAGATACTCAGCATATTATTTGAATTCATGGGAGGAAAAGATTTGAAGGCATGTCGACTTGTGTCTAAGAAATGGTGTGAGTTAACTCTACAATCAGCTCGCTCAAAATTCATCATCGATATCAATGGAAATGACGAAGACAATGGGAAAAGTATCGCAGACTTTGTTGAAGTATTTAGGGAGAACAGAATTGGAATTCCATTCGTCAACTATGAGCTAGACTCATTTTGTACAACAGAAGGACCTGGTCAAGAATTCCTTCAAATTTGTGGGAATACAGCCAAGACAATTTATTTAATAGGACAAGCACCTAAACTGCGCACAGTCCAAGTTGAAGATATCTCGGAAATACTGAAAGCCATGCCCAACATTGAATCATTTCGCATTTCAGGACGGATTCACTCCAGATCTGGGAATATAGTCAAATTATTCCCTCATGATTCCACCAAACCAACAATGAGTTTCCTTAAAAAAATTGCTGTTTATGACGCTGACTCTGTTCTTGATACAATGATTGACTATTGTCCAACGTTTTTTGAAGAAATCGTGTCTATTGGTCCAAATATATCAGATTTCGAATTTAAAGTAAATGATTCGAAAGTTGATACGGACAAGAGTAGAATTGGACAAGTTTTGAAAGCCATTGAAAAGTTTGGACGTGAGTCTGCGATTACAAATATGAATTTCACCAATGTAACGACTCAGCACTTTGAACGTCTACGAACATTGGCCGAAAATGGATTGAAATTATTTGAAATTGAAGAGCCTTGATTTTCTCGTCAACATCCAAGGAGAGGAAGAAAACTCGTTCGAATTCTTACCACTATTGGCCAAACTTTTTAAAAACTCCATTCAACGTCTAGTGGGGGATGAAGTGTGTCCAAGTCTTATCCAATTACCACACATGCCAAAACTTGAAACGTTAGAGTTGGATGTATCCAAAGAATTTGACTCAAAGTGTGTCAATCTGAATAAATTGTGTCCTTCCTTGAAGGCACTGGAATTGTATTACCGAGACCGATATGTGGACGATGACGATGACTATGAATGGGAGGAATTATTACCAAACTCTGAACCTTGTCCAAATCTCAAGTCATTGTCTCTTGGTCAAATTGTCCTCAGAATTCAACTCTTTGATCATATTTTGAATATTTTTCCAAAATTAACCAAATTAGAATTTGACGTGGGAAAAGACGGTGAAGAAATTCTAAGAAAAGTCATGACTCAAATGACACAATTAGAAAGTTTATCTGTGTATGGAACGATAGAAGGGATAGAGAGCATTGATGCTCTCCTTACTGGGATTCCCGTCAAAGATGTCAAAAAACTTAAGCGCTGGGTTAGTTCATTGAAGGACATGCCGGTCCAACTTCGAGGAGAGGTCATTCGGCACTACAGGAATCAATATTCCCAATTTCCATCCATTACAAATTTAACACGTAAGACATGTCGTTTTCAGACAAATTCATTTCTCACACCATCCAGACCCGTTTGGTTGAAAATTTCATTTAATATACATATTATTATTTTTATGGTACTTAACAGATTTAAAACGTTTGCATTTGAGCACTACTGCAGTAACTGCAAATGACGGAGAAATTTTCACAAGGATGACGGACGTATTTGCATACTTGGGTTTGTATTCAATGAAGCCCATCAACAAATTAGGAATTGACAAGTGTGAGGTGAGACGGAATCAATTATTATTAATTAAACATTAATCAACAATTAACAAACCTGAATTATTTTTATTATTCGGGGTTTTGATTTGACAGTTTACAAAGAGTGTCTGTGAAATATTGACGGTCGAGATGGGACTAGACACTTGGAGTTTTATGAACAAAGATGGTTATATTATTCCTCCAGTCCAATGAAGTAGAAGTAATGATTAATGAATGTATCTTCTTTTTATCCAGATCCACTTTCATAATTTAATTGGAATTCAATTTTTCCTTGTTAATTTTGTAATGAAATTAATAATTATTAATAAACTCAGAATTCATGATCGATTGATTGATTGATTTTTTCCACTATGAATGTCAGGATTGATTCATTCCCGATCTGGAGATTTAGTCAAATTATTTCCGGATGATTCCATCAAACCAACATTGAATTTCTTTAAAAAAATTAACTGTTTATGACTGTGGTCCTCGTCCTGATAATATGAGTGACTGTTGTCCAACGTTTTTTGAAGAAATCTTGTCTATTGCTCCAAGTCTATCAGATATTATAGTACGGGATTGGGACAATGATCCTGACAAAAGAATTGAACAACTTCTGAAGGCCATTGAAAAGTGTGAACGTGAATCTACCATTACAACCTTGGATATCAACAATGGAAGCACTTTGAAATTTTACGGAGATTGGCAGGAAATGGATTGAAATTGAAGAAGCTTGAGTTTAGGGAAGGAGAAGGCAAAGACGCGTTCAAATTCTTACCACAATTGGCTACACTTTTTAAAAATTCGATTCAACGTTTAGTTGTGGATCAAGTTTGTCCCATGCAGTTTTATTCAATTACCAATCATGCCAAAACTGAAAAGTTTAGAGTTCCATATCTTGGAGGACTCAAAGTGTGTCAATTTGAACAAATTGTGTCCATGCTTGAAGAAATTGAAATTGTATTATTGGGACCGTGATCGATGACTATGAATGGGAGGAATTCTTACGAAGCTCCGAACCTTGTCCAAATGTCAAATCATTGACTCTTTTTCATGTTGTCCTCACATTTCAACTCTTCAACCACATTTTGAACATTTTCCCAAGCTTGACCAAAGTCGAGATTGACGTTGGACTTGATGGTGTACAAATAAATTCTAAGAAAAGTCATGACTCAAATGACACAGATGGAAGACTTATATGTGTATGGAACAATAGACGGGATAGAGAGCATTGATGCCTTCCTTACAGGGATTCCAATCCAAAGAGTCCAAGCACTTGAGGACGTTGTCATGGAATTGAAGGAAATGACTGTCCAACTCCGATCAGACACGATTCGACACACAGAACTCGACATTGTCAATATCCGTCCATTGCGAATTTAACAAGTAAGACAAACTCATATTTACAATTTATTAGTACCTTGATAACACATTTAATTTTTTTTTGTACTGAACAGATTTGAAACATGTGCGCTTAGGCACTACAGCAAGCAGTGCTGAGATAGAAGAAGGAAGACTTATTTACACTGTCACAATAATGACGGACGTATTTCGTATTTGCTTACTTTGGTTTGTATCCGATGAAACATCAAATTAGAACTTGAACATTTTGAGGTGAGAGGGTGACAGAGAAAAAAAAAGTTGATTCAAAATTAATTTGTATAACTTGTTATTTTAATCATTTTCTTTGATTTTGATTTGACACAGTTGACAAAGAGGACTTGTGAAATATTGACGAGTGAGATGGAACTCAAGACTTGGAGTTTTGCAGGAGGACAAGGTGATATCATTCCTGATGTCCAATGAATGAACGTCAATATGGACTCACCTTTCAGTAATTAAATGTTTCCAGTTCCTTGTTACTCTTGTCTTTGACTCTTTTACCTATTCATGGTATCGTATTTGAAGTAAGATAGACGTATCGTAGTGTCTTACTTTACTAGCCCGTGGACGCCAGTCCTGTAAAGGGCTTATAAAATCGCGATGTCCGTCTGTCTGTCTGTCTGTATGTCTGTCCGTCCGTCCGAATTGCATGTGCTTCTTACAATCCATATTTAATCACGTATACTAATCAGCAACCGTCTGCCCCTCAGCTTTCTATACTGTCTCACTGTGATACTTGAACGGGCTGCCGACTAAGCAAAGCGTTTACAACTTTCTATTCCAATACTAGAGCCATTTTGACAGAGTTTTGCTCTGACCTATGTTGGTTTGAAAGTAAGCCCAAATTTGAACGGGTATAGTCACCCCCCTTTAATTTCACACTAAAACATCTATTCAAATACCCATGTTGGCTTAATGGAACGTCAGCTATGAGACGACACGAGGCGATGTTCCTAATAGTGGGGTGTTTCGTCAAACCGCAACAAACCAAAAAAAGGTTTTTGGACCAAATAAGAACCTTTTGCACAATGTGTATATATAGACCCAGAAACACTGAACTCGTTTATTTTTAATCTTGCAGCAGAAGAGAGCGAAAAGTTTATTATATTCTCTGTCTGCTGATTATAATACGTGTTCGAATAGCAATGTTAAAGCACATCTGATCTCTTTAACATGGGGGGTTACATGACTTCATCCCAGATGATTTGCACCATCATTTCTAAGCACTAAAGAGGCAGCGGTCTTCTGACTTTTCCTTCCATTCATATCACTTTGAAACCGCCCATCCCTTAACATGGGGGTCACATGACTACAAGGAATATGATTTGCACCATCATTTCTAAGCACTAAAATCAAGCGATTCTCTAACTTTTGCTTCCATTCATATCACTTTAAAACCGCTCATCTCTTAACATGGGGGGTTACATCCCCATCTCTTCAACATGGGGAGTTGCATCCACATCTCTTAACGTATGGGGTTATATCCCCATCGCTTCAACCTGGGGGGTTACATCCCCATCTCCAAACATGAGAGTTATATCCCCATCTCTTCAATATGGAGGGTTGCATCCCCATCTCTTAACATATGGGGTTACATTCCCATCTCTTCAACATGAGGGTTATATCCCCATCTCCTCAACATGTGGGGTTACATCCCCATCCCTCCAAGATGGTGGGGTAACATCTTCTACGCAATACTTTCACTCAATACTATCGAGTCCAACTGTTCCAACTAAACAATCTTATTGTCTCACCCAAACAATTTAACAGACCCAACTTTATCCGTCCCGCTGCTTATAAGTGTGTAAATAAAAAACTATCTTCCACGGGCTTTCACCCAGTCGCGACTGTTTATTTTTCTTGACAGCTGGTCTGCTTTATAAAATAAACCGTCGCCACTGGACAGAGAGGCTGTGGTATTACAATTACAGCAAGACATTTAGTGGGTAAGAGAGAGATGGTGTTGTTGCCTCCCATGTTGGGGATATGGGAATTATAACTTCCATGTAGGGGACATCATCAGTTACTATGAAGGCTAAAAAGACACAAAAAGTCGGAACCACAATAATGGAAGCGCTTATTATTGCGCTTGCATGTGTTCATACCACCTACTCACCTTTTCGCTAGAGAGGTGGGGATGTAAAATCCCATGTTGGAAAGAGTGGCATAATGTAACACATTATATTATATACATATTTTTGAGAGTTCAGTAATGCAACCTCTCATGTTGGGGAGATGAGGATTTTAACCTCCAATGTTGGAGAAATTGAGACAATAACCTTTCGTTTGGAGGGATACTGCGTCTGGAATCTTAATTTGGTGCAAAATTTTATTGAAACTTACGAAAAACCATTCTCCCTCCAGCATTTTCCTCATAATATGGGCTCAAAGGCCCAGAGAACATATTATGAGGGCAATGCAGGAGGGAAAATGGTTTTTATAATTTTCAGCCAGATTTGGCACGAACTTAAGATTCCACGCACAGTAGGACGTCATTGAAAAAGTAAAGTGGAAGCGCTCAAGGCTATTTTTGCTTCCATTGATATCACCAAATATCTATAAAAACCAGATAAGCATGTTGGAGTAAAGCAGATTCTAGTATGTCATGATGGAGAGATAGGAATACTGCTAAACCGGAAGCGCTAATCATTGTTAATGCTTCCATTTATATCACCTTTAATACGCATAATGTCGGAGGGAATCAGTTTGAATATTTCAAAATTCTGTTCTACTCGTTGAAAGTTCGAGCCCAGTAACACAGCTCGACTGGATTGAATCACATTGTCACCTGACGGTAGTGTAGTAGTTCGTTAATTAAATTAATTGATTGGTTGCTGGAGAGTCTGTATATATGTAATTGTAGAAAAAGCTAACCCTAGGTGCTATAGCTTAGCCTGTGTAAGTCGTTCCCAACAATCAGATAGTGCATCTCATCTGTGCTCAACAGCTGACTATCAAATATTCGATAGTTGAGGACTGCAGGCGTAGCCGCCGACTTTGTTCCATATGTTGGCATTTATCGTGGTAGGCGGAGCGCGTAACAGGATTACATACAGGCGGGCAGGACAATTCTATAAGCCCTTTACAGGATGGTTGTCAACGAGCTAATAAATCAGGAAATATACTGCAGTATATTCAATCTATGTGGTCAATAATCAATTCAAAATAAGAATTGCGTCCCATTTATTATAACTCATAATCTGCATTGCCTCATTAGAACTTAAGAAGGACCTTGACGTGTGCTTGCTTGTTTGATTAGACTATACAAGAAGTTCGGCTGTGATTTATAATTGACACCATTAAATATATCTTACAATAAAATACAAACTTAAATTCTTGGCGCATGTTGAAACTATATATAAGGATTGAAATGAAGTCCTCATTATCACAATTCTTCTGACCAGTCGAGTCTTAAGAGGAAAACTCTAGAGTGGCAAGGTTAGGACAACATAAATTCTAGTCATTAGGTTCCAATTTTTCTTGTGACAATTCTTAGCAATTAATTTAAAAGTTAAGACAACTCTAATTCTAATATTACTACTTTCTAGAAAATTATTGTCTAAAAAAATATTTATTTATTCCATACAGAAAAATGGTGAAATATTTGGAATACATTAACGTTGTCTACACTGGTTCTGCACCACCCAATGCTCTTAAAGAAGAGCACGGCGGAAATGCGGATATCAATAAAGGCATGGGTGGAAGTTTCGTGTGGCTGGAACCAGTTTGGAATTCAGACCCATTTGAATGTGCAACATCCATTGAAGTTAAAATCCAACCACGGGCAAATGATGGATTTCAAGACATGGCCAAGGGTGCTGGTGGTACCTACCGCTATTTGGTCATAATTAATGACCAAAATGTGAGCTACCGAATTACAAAGGTCGGTCTCTGGAAAACTAGCGATGCTAATGATTTGCCATCCAAGGATGGTTGGACCGACTGGACCGATAATATAAATGAGGGTCGTGGAGGGGACTATATATACATTTGCTGGGAAACGAACGAAGATCAAGCGCAAGGTGCTAGCAGAAGGTAAAGATAAACTCAATTATAGAAGTTAGGTTTCCATTTTTCATGTGACAATTGTGTTAACAAATAACTCAAAAGTACAGACAACTTTAATTCAAACATAACTACTTACTGAAAAATTCTGTTCTGAAAAGAAATATTTATTCCATGTAGAAAAATGCCGAAATGTTTGGAATTCATTAACGTTGTCGACACTGATACTGCACCAGCCAATGCTATAAAAGACGTGAACGGCGGAAGTGGGGATATCAATAAAGGTCAAGGTGGAAAATTCGTGTGGTTGGAACCAGTTAAAATTCAGAGCCGTTTGAATGTGCGACATCCATTGATGTTAAACTCCAATTACGGGAAAATGATGAATGGCAAGACATGGCCAAGGGTTCTACTGGTAGTGGTTTCCGCTATTTGGTCATAAATAGTGAACCAGAGTTGAAGTGCCGAATTACAAAAGTCGGCCTATTTAGAACTAGCGATGATGGGAAAAAGCCATCGGAGGATGATTGGACAGACTGGACCGACAATATAAATGAGGGCCGTGGAGGAGACCATTTGTACATATGCTGGGAAACTACCGACATTTACTGAAACAAAACAAACCGAGATATTGTCAACACTCAACAAATGCATCGAAATGTATTGCGAAGTCTTAGTGATATAATAAACTGAAAATAAAAATTCAACTGGAACATTTAAATATTACTTGCTGAATTTAATAAACTTAAGTCGTTAAAATAATTTTTCTTTCCATCATTCATTTTTAAAATAAACTAAGGAAAGTATATGCTGCTCTTCATTTTTAACTAGGTTTCATGTCGGTCCTCGCTCTGGCTGTTCTAATGCAAAATTATCTCCATCTACATTTACACAGTTCGATTGTGAGTTTGGAATCATCATGAAATCATTTCATGGATTTCCTCCCGAAATCGAGAAAGAGAGCGAGAAAAATCATAACTTTTTTCACATGGGTTCTGTCGAAGAATATGTATCAAGTCTCTCCCAGAATTTGTCGGCCTGAATTTCTTGGTATGCACGCGCGCTCAAAAACTATATCCATAAAAGCTTGTTGTGGTGGCACGTGTAATTAGGTTGTCACGTCGTCAGCGTCCGCCTTTGGTTCTATTAACTATTAATGGTATCGTACTTGAAGTGAAATACTTGGAGTATCTTACCTTATTTATCTTGACTGCTGGTTTATTTTATATGTACCATAGCATGTCGAAATTAATTTTTTTGTGTATCCTTTTAATTCGAAAGAACACAAAAGTTATTACGGAAGATAAGGGATTTGAAATTTAGACAAGGTTCATAGTTCGGTAATTATTCATCCCATTCGTGTCCTTTGCAAATTCTACCAATAATGCTGGTTTAGTTTTTTCAAGGAGCTTAATTTGCTCAATTTGATAGATTTTGAGTGGAATTCCTCAGAGAATGGAAACTTTTGTAAGTTTTAAGGTTTGACTGTAAAGCCGAGCTTCATAATTTTCGTATTTAGTTTATAGCAAAATTCTTTGGCGCTAGCTAAAATTTATTGCAAGTATTTAAAATATGTAATTTGACACAGATGTGGATTTTTATATTTATTACACCTGGATATCGGTCATTAGATACGTGTTTTTAAAATTTCTGAATACGCCACCATTTCGTCGAAAATCAACAATCCTTTATCACCTATAAAATGAATTTTTTGAATTCACATTTGCGCTGTTTAGGTTTTCAAATCAAGAGCAGTTTCCCTGGTCAACTCAAATAATATGTGTAAGTGTAAAGGTTTTTGAATAATAAAAATCTAAAAAAAAGTATAACTTGAGGTTGTGCATTCTGAAATTTTTAAAACACATGTCTAATGAGTCCAATGACTGATGACCGCTCAGAAAATATTCTTTATACGAAATCGGCGTTTTACAGATTCTGACCTACTGACCTTCCCCCGTGCTTGTGAGTGTGATAGCAAACGAAGTTAGTTGTTGATTAAAAAAACACAGAAATCAACGTACTACTTCGTTCGCAAAAGTTTAAAAAAATATTACTTGAAAAATTTAGTTTGACAATATTACGAATAGCAGTGTTCCTTTGGACCATGTCGAGTGACACGCCAGAAAAAAAACACGGCCCGGCCGGTGGAAACTTAATACATAAAAAATTTGGACAAATCAATTCACGACATGGAATTACGAGATGTATTTTCTAAATTTGGTGCCATTCTGAGTTGTAAAGTGGCTGTGGATAATAATGGGGTTCAAAAGGGCATGGATTCGTTCAATTTGAAAATGAAGGTTCTGCACAGGCAGCCATATGAATGGTAAAACGCTGAAGGATAAGCTATTGCTTTGTTGAATACTGTTAAAACAAGTAATTAATTAATTGAATAGTATTTTTCATTTTTTGGAGAAATGTGTTGACTATTCCGTTGACTCTCCGTTGACTATTCCGTTCCCTCTCCGTTGACTACTCCGTTGACTATTCCGTTGCCTCTCCGTTGACTATTCCGTTGCCTCTCCGTTGACTATTCCGTTGCCTCTCCGTTGACTATTCCGTTGCCTCTCCGTTCCTGCCAACGGGTTCTCCGTTCATGCCAACGGGTTCTCCATGTGTATCGTACTGTAGTAATGTGTAGTGTAGTGTAGTGTAGTGTAGGGAGAGAGAATGTAAGGGGAGCAGTTAGCCTCTCTGTTGTATAGGAAATATATGTAATCAGACGGAGGAAATTCTGATGCAATAGCCGTTAAGTTTCTACTCATGCTCTCACCTATGGAACTCTATCGAAGCCCATGGAATTTTCCACGGCGTCAAGCCTAGACGTGCATATAAGTTCTGTTCTTTGGTCTTGTAATTTTGGAAATATTTAATATTATTTTAACTGGTAAATAAATCTAAAAGAGGTTTTTAATGAATTCTCGCAGAAGTTGTACACCTGATTAATTGAGTAGGT
>JAQGCB010002859.1:0-10721 GCA_034698835.1 Protaphorura tricampata | reverse complement strand
TCTCCGATTTGTTGGATGCCTCAAAACTTTGTGGAAGGTTTACCTGGAGGTCAACTGGTTATTTTAAGATATTGCAGTCCGAAAAATATTAAAACGTTTTTTTTTAATTTCTCAAGCAATAACGTAAGTATTTTGAAGAATTCCAAATATTCTACGAGTTTTTCTCTGTAATGAAGCTAATCTCGAATGTTTTTTTGTTAAGTAAACCCGACTTTTCTTTTTGAGTCGAAGTCTTTCATTTCGACTCAAGTTGCAGGCCAATGGTTCCTCTGCTATTCTATTAAGAAGTAAGTAATTTAAAGCCAGAGTCAACCCTATGAACCAAAGGTTAAAATTACAAGAAGAAAATGTTGAGCTCTGCACTCTGCTCCGTCTCTTCTTGTCAAATTGGTGCACGTCTGCACTTTTCTAGACAGTCTACAGAGATTTACAATTTACAAGAGAAATCTGAGCCTTTTTTCTGTGCTCGTCTTTGCGTCTAATGAGATGCAACCGATGACAAGGCCGAGGGCGGAAGGCACAAGACTTCCGACATTAAAATCAATTTTTCAAGATAATTAAATCTTGAGACGTCTTGAGGGTGAATAGTTAGAAACACAGGAGGGAGAGAACGTGTAACAAATTCCGAGATGTTTCACGGTCTAATCAATAAACACAAGTATGTGGGAGTGGCCAACTGGCTTTTGAAAAGTCTGAAATATGAGCTATTTCTGTATTTCTAAAGTAAAGAAGTGTGACTATCGAGATAAAAATAATTACCCGATATTTCTTGAACATTTGTAGCTAAATATTTTCTTATGAACTATTGAAATTCCAAATTTTACATCTTCGATTTCCTATTGCGATTTTCCTCACAATTTCTCTGGAGAGGTATGTCAGCTTACATTTGGGCATAAATCTGGAAATACTTCCTTCAATGTTTCTTAGCACGTAATACCGAGATTGTATCGCCTCAAGTATGTCCTTCTTTAATATTGTTCACATCTCCTTTAAAGAAAATCCTTATAATATAGGACGGAGAGACTATTACAAGTTATAACATTAAAGTTTCTTTGTTCTTTCTTAGAAAGGAAGAAGTGTTAGATTCACACTAAATTAAGAGGATTTCAAAGCTTGTTTGCTTTGTTCAGTGCATTTATGGGTGTAGAGAGTTTACATTACATTACAGATGCTTTTCCTTCTGACTTGATTTTATTCATAACGTGGAAACACTCACCCCTTCTCCGTTTTATATCCTCAAAGCAAATTTACTCTTATCTTCGCATGAATACGTTTTCGTTCCTTCTCCAGTATCTTCAGTAGTATTTACTTTAAGATTTATAGTTGAAACTATGTCTAGAAACAAGAATATAACATGAGTATTTACATGGTGTCCCAAAAAGATAATTGTCAGTTCTATTGCCCAGAAATCATGAAAGTTACTTCGAGTGCCAATGCCAAGCTTAAAATTACAATCCAATCCTGGCGGGTGGGCATAGTGAATAGAATGGAGAAAGTCCTTAGCTTTGACAATAATTCATGAGAAACTCTGCAAGAAAATACTCTGAATCAAAATGAAAGGAGTCAAAGTACTGGAAGGGAAAGTAAAGGGAGAGCTGTGAGTACAGGGTGGCACAACACTTTGAATTCCATCATGAAGGTGTTCATTAATTTGTAGACAAACACTTCTGTAGGTAGTTGATTCTAGCAATGAAATTGCATATAAGAACACCTTTTCCCGACTTCTTCGTAAAAATGTATATCCGACTTTAATAAGGGCCACTAAAGTTGAGCTGGAAAATTTTAGGAACTACCCTTCACGACAAGTAAAAATTTAATGTGAAAGCTTGACAAGAAAGTCTGAAGAATTTCATTTGGTACATGAGTGCATTGGCAGTGGTGCTGACCGTTAAAAAATCTGTTGATGACTTATTGTAATATAATTCAATGGGATGACGATGACAAAAAGAAGAAAAATGCGTTTCGTTCTTGCGTTGTTAGTGTAGTAGAATAGTCGATTTGGAGGAAGGACATTTTTATTAACTTTTATCTAGCCTGTTATATTTTTGTTCATCGTATTTTTTTGTATGTTTGTCCACAGGAGATGAGATTCTGAGTGTGAACGGACTTCAACTTCAAGGGCTCTCACACGCAGAGGCGATTGGAGTTTTCAAGAAAATCAAAAATGGTGATGTGACGCTTCAAGTGGCGAGAAGGACGGCTGGGAATAAATCCAGGTAAACATGAGGAAGAAAAGAAAAAATCTAAAATCCTTCAAAAATGGGGAAAGGAAACGAGGAAAATATTATGGCTTATGTTCGACGACGACTCATGGATGACTATAGGGACTGGTCTGGGTAGGAAAGTGAAAGTAAAGTGAAAGTACAGGGTGAGCCACTAAAACCGTTCGTCCGCAAGTTCATTCACCGAAACCGAATTCCGAGTCGGGAGATATGCCAAGAGTGATATTTTTAAAGCTGCAAGGGTATTTGGTACACTATGGACAAATATTGATACTGGCCCACCCTGTAATTCCACTTTCACTTTACTTTCCCTCCAAACTCAAACCAGCGGTTTTTATTGATCTTAACAGCAAATCGGACCTGCAGAAGAGTGCTGTTTGGCTTAGGGCTATAGCTTCAAGTTACCTTCCTCTACCTACTAGTTTTTAATGTAATCCGATCGTCTTGGTTGGAAAATAGAATAATACTGTAAATATTCGTTGGACCGAGCGTCCCATAAGCCGCGCATATGTAAATATTTCTTTAAATCGAACATAGAAAGGACCCAAGGAAAACTACTATTGTAGAGAAATATCTTAATAAAAACCTACTTAGATTGGAGGCGCAAAGAAAATATTCCTAGCGAGAAAATTTTCTGTAGTAAAATAACCGACAAATCCAAAACTACGATTTTCATCCAATAACGGATCAGGGTGTTTGCTATAAAGTGATACCTAGAGTTTTATGATGAGCATCATACGAAGTTGATTCAAAGGAATAGTATAGGATAAACTCTTACTTGTTTCATCTCAAAATTGACCATGTTGTATTTTTGTATCAAATTTCAGGTCTCCAAAATCTAAATCATGTGATGACTTGGAGAGCATTAATCCTCCGTCTTAGTTTTTACGATCTGGTGCGCCTTAGCCTGCCATCCAAGATTTCAAGGAGTGACAACATACATTAACCAAACCGTTGAAGCCAATATCGTGATCTCTCTCATGGAAACCCATACGAAGAATGAAAAAAAAATCTCACAAAAAGTCACTTGTCTGTGGTAACACACACGACGCTTCGTTCAAGAGGACTGCCAAGAGTCATCACTTTCCCGCCGTGTGGATTTATACTTACACCATGCTTTTATACTAATACCCCCTTGGATTTTGGATATTCTTCTTCTTAACCGCCGACGACGCCGCGGCGTATAAATTGGTTCATAGAAAGGATCCGAAGAACCACGATACCATGATAGCGTCGACGAACACTAAACGTCTGCGTTATCTACGAAAAAGCTTCTCGCTTTTTTGGCAAAGATTAGCTTCTTCAACTACCTTCCGTACTTAAGCACTTTACTCCTACCCGGTTTGATCGATGAGTGAGATTAGTGGTGTCTAGTAGACTATTTCGACGACTACTTTCGGTTTATCCGGAGGGAGAAAAATCCGAAATTTTTTATCTACAATACCCACACCGCACCGTCCCATTATTTTTTGTTGTGGTTTCCCCTTTTTAGAACCCACTTGTTTTGTTTGTTTGTTTAGCTATAAAATCTACACTTAAGTTTAATATTTACATGTCTTGAGTTTTATGCATATAATCTTGCCAGTTATCGCACTGCAAGATCAATCTTTATTTTTTAATTCTGTTTAATATTTCATTATCGTCGGTTTTAAAAGTAGTTATGAAATACCATTGCACGTCTAGTCGAATCTCATATTCGCTGATTAAATACTCATCCATGTACATACGATTTTTAAGTTGTTCGAAATATGGCACGTCCTTGATTTGTTAATTTAAATATAAACCTATTTTCTTGTGTTAATGTTTTATTTATTAATATGTTTAAGAATTTGTTATTTGAATTTGTTTGAATGTTGTAAAATTGTTCGCTCAAAAAATTTGTTGTTTTATATAAAACCAATTTGGATTTTTTTGTGCCAGTTTAGTCAAATGCTCTATAATTGCAATATTTCTGTCACGCAGTGTTATGTGAGAATGAACGAGCTGTAAAGTAATGACAGGAGTGAGTAACTTAATTAATTAGTAACTGTTTAGTGTTAAATAAATATACAATTTTGATATTGAGATTAACTCGCTGGTTAGTCGATTTGTCGATTCGTTCGTAAGAATTTAAATGTTAACGATAAGTATGTAAAAGTAATGTAATGTTAAAGTTGAGATTCAAATGAACCGGTAATTTGTAACTTTGTCTGGTTAAAAAATATTTAAGCGTTTTGATAAATGTGTCGTCGCTACTTTAGTAGTCGTTTTATTTTATATCGTTCATGCTTTGCATACTACAAGAATTGTTTGTTGTGCTTTTTTAGGCCTTATTTTAGTTTCACTGGTTTTTCTACTTCACGAGCTCAAGTATCAATATGTTCAAGATCAAAGTTCAAAACGTTTTAAAAATAAAAAAAAACTACTTGTAACACAACTAAAATTCTTCCAAAGCGAAGGAAAACGAGTGCGGCTTGTTATTCATTATTCATGGCACTTTAGCTGAGTAAAGCAGGCAGCTAAGAAAAAATAATGATTTTTTATCGCGGTTAATCAAAATTTGCATCAAAATCTGTCTCGCCTTCATCGATTTTTGATTGGTTTCATGCAGACAAACTAAGTACACTTGTAGTAAGGCTGAAAGGTTTGACATAATGTGCTCAAAACTTGGAATTAGAACTTTTGAATTTCAACGACAATATAAATCTACTAGTATTGTAAGAAAAACGTTTTCTTTTGTGGGTTAACATTTATCTTGGAATAGAATTAACGGTAAAATCTGCATAACATTTTCACAGAAATAGGATATTAATGCATAACGATAATTGAGCAGAACTAATCACACACTTCGACTTCGCTTCCATTCTGGTTTTAACAAAAATATGATTGTATATCTACTATTACTGGGAGCTAACATTACCAGGATCAATTCCTTTTTCTTTTGAAGTATCTTAACGAAGTGTTTGTTCTTGTAGAAATACTTTTATTTATAATTGTCGCATTAGAATGATAGCCTAACAGAGGATTGTAATTTTGTCTGCATACATCACTCATTGAAAGAATCTAACATTAGATCCACTTTCAGAACATATATTAATTAAAACAAAACAAAGACTTGTCATTCTTCTAATTTGGTAATTACCACACTTCTTCCTTGGCAATGATTGGAACAAGTGTGTACAATAAAATGATTTTCTGCAAAGTGTCATCGTATTTTCGCATTGTCAAATTGTCAATACATACTATACAAGCTATATTCGAAGTATTCGAACCGCTGCTGCCTTTGAGCACAAGCAGACACGCCTGCCGGATTTACTCGAAACAGAAATCTAACTTTGTAGATGGGCGACAGACTGCAGACTAGTCCGCCCGAATCGGCGTGGGGTTGCCATTGCCATATGCCGTGGACGAATTTCTACAAAACGTAATATTTGTATTGTGCTTTTGTACTCGACGAATACTATGTTTTAGTTTACATGATAGTCACGTTAAATTTTTATTGACGATTGACGATACATTTGTATTGCATAATTTTAACCCTGACAGACTAACAGTTGAGATTTCCCTGTAATCATTATATTTTATTCAACGAGGAGCCATATTTATTCCCGCTTCATTATCTCATAGCGCGTGGAAAATAGGCAAGTGGAATCTTTGGACGATTGTTCTGCCAAATGTACGAAATCTGCCGTAGTACAAGATGGAATAAATCTTAAGGCACTTAGGGTTGGATCCTTCAGTTTTTTCGCTTTCAAGACCGACCAGACCGGAACAGTCCACTGAATTTCATGATCCTAAATAATATTCAAAATTAAACTATATTCAAGGTAACTTATTCTATGTACGAAGCTTGCACCTTTCCAGGTTGAGAAGTAATTTTAACTCGATACTTCAGAGCTTCTTCTTCTGAGCCAATAAGTAGAACACTCCAGTTAATTCTATCTTTAATGGTGAAGACCTCGGCAAAGAAGTGTTTGTCATCAAATTGAAAGTCAATAGCTGGCCAATTTAAATCAGCTGCGAATTTTTGAGATTATAACGTCATTAATTGTCAGCATGTTAGCGTTACAACAATTTTAATCTTACGTTTTTGTTTTGGAAAAGAGCCTGACGAAGGAATGAAATAGTCAAAATCAATGGTGCGATCAACCACTCCACTTGGACCCTTAACAATTATTGCACTGTGGAAGTTAAGCAAGTGTTCCGTGACTTTGGCTAAGGTTAATGCGGTCAAATTGCAACCATCACACCAACTCCGTGGACAATCGAATGATCTATAATCAATTGATATTGTCTTGTTGAAAATTTTTTTAAAACCGAGATATAGGTAGAGTCAATAGAGTCGTTCACTCTATTAGAGTGAACTTTCTTTTGCAAACCTGTGTGAGCAGGTCGCAATGTGAACTTCCATCATATCACCGGTGGTTTGAAATTTGCATCCCTCATTTTTGAAAGGACATTCATGTTTGGAGGCGAGAACAATTTGTTCTGCGACGTAATTTCTCCCGGTTGAGAAACCAGCCCTGCATTGTGGACACACTTTCACTTTTGGTTTGCAGATTTTGCAAATATTGTGTCCTGCTTCACATTGGTATATCGGTGGGAATGGAACCTCCTGACAAATTGGGCATTCCATTATTCTCATCAATTGTGGACTGGAAACAGCCTCGATCATTTCTGGAACCTTAGCGTCCATAGTGCTGTGAAAATCAGCAAACTGTTTCAATTTTCCTACCACTTTCTAAAATTTGACCTCATACTATATACTCACGTTCCAGCCATTCCAAATTGAGTGAAATTTTCAGAATTTAGTCATTGAAATTCTCCTGGTTGAAAATACTACATATAACTTGAGAACATTCCCAGCTATATATGAACAGGACTCACGTCCAATTTAGATAACTCTTCAACTATCCGAACTCATCTAAACATTATTCGAGAAGGAAAAACGCACGATGAACCATGTACAGACAATAAAAATGAAACAAAATGGTAGTCTGGTAGTCATGCCATAATAATCAAATCGCCATTATAAGTAACGTGCAAAAGTATCTCAAATTAAAATTGAATGATCAAATTCGAAAAATTGATAATTATTGTTTACCGAGATTATTCACATATAACATTTTAATATTTTTTGAACACATTTATTTCATAAGTTAAAGTGCTAAACTGTACAAATCCAGTGTGTAAGAGAAGTTACAGTATTGCAATATTAATTTTCAGTCACTTCTGAATTTTTTTCTCATTCAGAATACCAGTCATTTGTGGTCCAATTCCAGTTTTCAAACCAACTGCTTGATCGTTTCGCATTATCTCATACTTTGTAAAGAATCTGTACAGTGATGCTTGTTGAACTTGTTCCGCCAAGTGTCGAAAATCCGTCATACCACAAGATGGCAAAAATCTGTTCTCGATTTTCAATGGATCTCTAAGTTGCACTCCGGTACTGATTGAGTCGACGGGAACGGTCCACTGGACTTCCCTTTCCTGGCAACCAATATAGAAAAAGATCAGATTAGATATATGGCCTAAACCATGTTAGCAACTAATGGGTCAAATCTTGAGATGATATTAATGTGCAAAGGTTACCTGTCCCGGTTGACAAATAATCTTCACATGATATTTCTTCGCGTCGCTTTCACAGCCAATACATAATACCGCCCAAAAAATTCTGCCCTTCAGTGTATAGACTTCGGCCACAAAATGCTTTCCATCGAATAAGATTTGATTTGGTGGCCAGTTTAAATCACCTAGAAAATAATAATTGTAAAGAATTAGATAACATAGTACCGTAAATGACCGACTAATCGCCCGGCCGTTTATTAGTTCCAGCGGGGTCAAATGTCGCAGACTTTCACCACTTTCTCCAAAAGCGTAATGATGAAAGATCCGGCTATTAATCGAACCCAGGCTATTATTTGAAACCCGGCGATTAATCGGTCATTTACGGTATTTGGCATTTCATAGAAAATGAAATAATTTTAGTACGCTTACTTTTCAGTGAACCATTTATGTCGAAGCAATTGTAGTGCACAGTACGGCTAATCAATTGAGTTGGACCTGGTGCGATTGTTGCCATATGTTGGAAAAAGAAATGTGATGATGCCTCAGGAAATGTCAACTTTGCTTTGCACATCTCCAATCCATTTCTGGGACAGATGAATGGTCTACATACAAACCAAGGTAGAAATCGTAATTGTAGCAATCTGAATACATCTATTATTTATCTGTTTGAACAAAAACATTTGCCCTCACCCGTATTGGCAATTATTAATGTGTGCTTCCATCAGTTCCCCAGTTTTCTCAACGTTACATCCATCCTTCTTGTAAGGGCAGAAGTGCTTCGAAGCTCGAACAATTTCTTCCACCATGAAATTTCGACAAGCACTTGACAGGTATGATTGACAAATTGGACATTTGTCCAATTTTGGCTTGCAAGATTTACAAATACTGTGACCTTTGACACATTGATATATTGGAGGGTATGGAACTTCCATACAAACTGGACATTCGATGATCTTAATCAACTCTGATTTTGAGACAGGGTCACTCATTTCTGGAGAACTGGATAAGAAAAATTAAACTCTTGATAAACATTTAACCCTTCACCCTTCACACTTGAGACATCCGAAATATGACAATTTTTAAAATAAACACTATCCAAGAATGATTATTGTAAAAAGTATTTTTATCAATTATACATACCTTTGAGCCATTGGACAGAAATTGATGGTTCGATTGTGTACAAAACAATTAATGACACATCTGAGTTTCGTTCCTCGAACCTCGACGTAATAAAACTTGTTTTCGAGGCTAAATATCCCAACTCATAAGGGAGGTCGTGTCCCCTAAAATTGAATTGTTGTTTTTAGATTACACCATATATTCAAAACTACGGATCATTTCATGGATGAGTCAATAATACCTTATTAAATATTGGTTAATTACCTTGAGAACTTTGACACAGACAGGCTTCCGTTAAATCGCAATTGTTTTTAAAACCAATTAGACTTTAACTTCAATAATATAATAAACTTTCAATAATTTGAATAGTTCCGACCTACCAAACGGTCGTGCAGACTCACTGATATTGTACTGAAAAGTTCCAGACGTTGAGAAGCCGACTAAGCCGACTCAGTAAAACTGCTGAATCTGTTTTAGCTTACGCTCGGCATTATTTGCAGTGAACGAACCTCTTCTGCATATGTTGGCATGGGAGTTAGCACGAAGATATAAAAAATCATTATGTCCATGCACGTTTGTTTTTAGTCGGTGCTGTGCTGGTGTAGGTTAGTTTGTATACAACGTTGAAAGCCTTGAAAAAAAAAACCTACTCCGCACTCGACTCCACACGTTATTGCAAAGAACGCTTCCAGAACGAATAAAGGAAGCTCAGCATTACATTTCAGCTTCAAACGTTTCTGTCCCATACAAGAATCAATGATATGACGCGTGACGCTCTAATTGAATTTTTTATGTTGAAGGCGGTAAAACGAATTCACCAATGGGTGCATAACTTACCAAGACGCGCAGAGTGCAGAGGTTATCAATGCACTAGATGGTGTCAATTAATTTATATTTATAGATATTACGACTAATTGTACGAGAGATTCAAGTTGAGACGCTAAATCTAACGATATTAGGTAAGTCAGTTTGCTTTTGAAGTGTTAGCAGAGAAATTAATTCCAATTAGGCAGTTGCAATTGCAATTTGTAATTTTGATTGCATTTTTCAGTCAAGAGTGTAATCGACACCAGATCAAATCGTAATCTAAAGTGACCGACTCAAATCTGACATCGAATCTAACCGTCATTGTGTAGTCGTGCAGTCTGAGTGCACTCATCAAGCACTCAATTTGATGTTTGTCAAAATATTGCGATTAGTTAATAGTCTGCATGACTACTGGAATAAACGTTTTCGCATGATCTGAAGTTAACGTAAAAAGTAGTAGTTTCCAGCTTTGTGTTTCAATACAACTTGACAGAAGATTGTTTTATTAACCGACCAACCACAACCACATACAGGAGACACGACTACCCGGCCCGCTCCGTGTGCGATTACGGTTGTGCAGTTGATTCGAAGTTAAAGTGGAAATCGTTCCCGGAAATGTTCAATGTTTAATTGTGAGTCATAATTGTTCAGTACCGTAGATGCGGCCGAACAGAACCCCGGAGTTCTAGCATGTTGTTTTTGCCCCGGGTTATTTCTAACATGCTATCAGAGAAACCAGCATTTAATCCCAGTTTTATTCTAATGGCAACTAGGAACCGGCTTTAAATGGTAATTTACTGTTTACAATGTTTCCAACCAAGACATATGAGTCTATAACAAAATTAACTCGGCTCAATCGGGTGACAATGAGAACGGAGGTATCTCAAGTTACGCACACCGGATTATCATTTTTATTTTCACCGGGTGTGTTCGAATTCTTCTCCATTTGATGTTGTTTAATTCTATGATCTTATTCTTGCCCTGAGTACATTATTCTCTGGAGTGCATATGTGTCAATCTGTCAAT
>JAQGCB010002858.1:0-10723 GCA_034698835.1 Protaphorura tricampata | reverse complement strand
ACACACACAGAAAGAATAAATGAAACTCAAATCATCAAAATCTCTTTAGCGTGTCTAATATTATTATGTTCACCTGATGGAAAGGGTATCATTTATGCAAAGAGGTTGGCGTTTGAACAACACTCATTTCTCTCTTCTTGTAATGATAACTAAGTAAGTGGCAGTTTTTTCTAGTTTATGCAACAAGGCTACTATTACGGTCACCATCACCTCCCTCCTACATAACATACGTACATAATCATAATCAGCCAACAGAAAAACACAAACGCAAACAAATTTAATGTGTCCAAATTGTTTGTGGCACATTTGTATTCAATAATTCTTGAAATTTCTTTTTCTTTCAGTCCATCATTTCGTAATTGCATCAACGTACGTACATGAATGAATAATTTGATGACCAATTATGATCACCTTGTCATGTCATCGCCAAACAAAAAACTCCCAAACTATGTTATGTGCACATGCACATTTTAATTGTTTTGATTATTGAGTTAGTACATGCAATGGAAGGAAAGGAATGATAAAGAAAAATGCAATGAATGATCAATTAGACGCTTATCTCACTACGTTTTATTTATCTAGTCAAGTGTCTATCACTACACTAAAAACATAAGTTGTTGTCTTCTAGTTTTGTGTGTGTGTGTGTGTGTTGTGTTCTGTCTGTACAATCAAAATGAGGCAGCACAGCACGCGGTTCTTTTGTTTTAACTGTTTGATTTGACTGGTTAGAAATAAAAATTTACATTTACAATGGGTCTAGTCACGCAAGGAGTCAAGAAGATCTCTCAGCGTTAGAAAAGTGCCAAGGGGCTGCATTCCTTCACACGACAGACGAAAAGAACAGAGGGGACTTAAAAGATAACAGAATCCTACTTGTTATTCATACCCCGTTACCTTTCATCATCTTGTGTAATCTCCTCATCTTTTTAATGGAAATCAAGGAGGCTAGGCTAGGCTAGGATTTTTATTCTCTTAAAATGGTCAATGGGTCATCCAGCCTTCCAGCCCACCAGGGCAGGCAGGCAGAAGGTTATCAAATTCAAAAAAACCTTAACAAATTTTTATATCTATTCACAAAAATTCATTGAATAGTTTTGAACATCAACCCTGAAGGAATGGAAGAGAAGTGAACAGATTCCAGACTAATCTTGAAACAAGTACTCTAGTGTCTCATAACTTTCTTTTCTTTTACTCGTGAAGGTCGTAATGCTGTCTGCTATCGCTCTATAAATTCTTAATGATATGTTTCGGATTTCTCTTGAGAAAACGACCATGGCATTCAAAATTCAACGTGCATTCTTTTTTTCCTCTCTACTTGTGTGCTATATTCCTTCCACAAACTTGGATAATGTCTACAGACTATTAATAAGATTTTAGAGTGAAATTTAGATTTATTACTCTCTTCCTCTCCCGTCTCATTTCTTTTTTTTTCTTCCTTCCAGGCAAAAGTCTAAATTCCATTCCATCGGTTTAACCACGTGAACTCATCCATTCCCACAGGAGGGTTAACATTTCTCGCTCAATTTTTTTTATTTCTCCTAAGGAAGGAAGAAGAAAAAAAAAGTTGATGCAAAATAAACCCAACAAATACAGAAAGCCCTCAAGGAAATCCTGGATCAAGTCAAATTCCTTCAACTTCCATCCAAACATCTGCTCTCTCAAAGTAAAGGAAGACAATCCTAACTAACCGAATCTAACAAACACTTCTCATCCAGATTTTTGGGTCTTTGCCTAGGCTGTTGACATTCAAGCATTTTGCCACCGCCTAATGCCAATGCCATACATACCGTAACCCGTAACCTGACAAACCAACATTAATTATCTCTGGAAAATAGGTTGTACGTGCCGAATCGAACATGAGAAGTTGACGGAAAGTTGAACAAACAAATCCCATCCTCCAGAGTATTAAAGCTCTACTTTCATACTAAAGAAGGTTATACGTACTACGTTCCAATGCTCTTCTCTTACACACACAATGAAAATGAAATGAACACCCAAAGAGTGACGAGCAATAACGACAAACCGCCCTTTCATTTTCTTAAAGGTTTCTCAGCGGGTCTCCAAAAAATCTTAAAGGTCCTTATTTTATAGAGTTTAACTTCTCTCCTTTTTTTTGACGAGCCGCAGAAAACGTAACGTTGAATAGATTCCATCTCAAGAAGGACGAACGGAACTCACCGTCAGTCAACAATTGAAAGCTAGCTAGCTACTAAAAGGAGTTAAACCACGTATCCTGCATTCAACTCACAAAGTCGACTATCACAAGACTATAGAGCTCAAGAAAAATCCAAAAAGTTCCCTCCGGGGATCGAAAGAAAACCTCGTCCATGCAGTCAAGATCGAAAGCACTTTAGCTGTAATTCATCATTTCATCCTTCTGGTTCAACAGTGTCACTTTTACAACCTTGTTTTTTTTACCACACACGCACAGCACAGGAGTATTTTACGGGTCGTCAGTTAAAAGCTCTAGTCAGTTTTGAAAAGAAAGCCAGACTAGACTAGACTTACTTAACTTTTTGACAGAAGTCCTTAAAAGCTTGAGCATGTAGTTTCCAGTAAACATTTCCCGAATGACCCTGATTGTCCATATCACACAAGATACAAAATCAAATTCCCACATGCTGACAAGTCAAACTTGTCACTGTTTTCTATCAAATCATTGCATGTTAGTTCGAATCTGACATGTGCAACAAACATGTGAACCACTTGTGATTGTACTTGCTTTCTCCGTTAGGATAACTAATTTTTATTGGCGACCACCTGTCCCGCGCGGGCGCGACCACTTTTCCTGTTGGTACGCAGCACTTGCTTCAAAAGTTTGTATTAAGTTGCCACACAAGACGACGACATATATTTGACCGTGTATGACATTTCTTTCCGCAATAACTTAGCCAAAGGGTGAAAATTTAACCTGGAAGGACATAAAATACTTCCAAGTAAGTGAAAATGAAAAGGGAATTGGATGACAAAAGCCTGGAGGGATTCGGAGATTCCAAAGAGTTGGAAAACGAGGACAAGCGGGAGGAAACAATAAAAATCCCTAGTGCAGAGCGCAGAGTTGATTTTACACATTGTACAAACTTTTGCCTCCGCTTTTGCTTCACAGCTTCCCACCATGTCGTTAAACAACTCAAATTACCTCCGACAGCAAAAAAGCATAAATCCCGTCAACACATTTATGTCGAGACTCCATTCGTGTGTACGTACCGCTGTGCTATTCTCAACTCAAATGAAGTTACTTACTTCATTTCCTCCCCCATACATATCAATTCGAAGGATGATTAGCAAAAAAAAATTGAAACGGAAACAAAGTGAAGCCTGTAAGCCGTATGTCGAAGTTTATGTGTATTTTAAGCCATTTTTTTTTTACCAATTTAGTGCCATACTTCGCATGCCATATTTTTTAAATTGACGAACTTTCTACTGATACGTAATGGGACCATAGCATATCTTCAGCCACTGCGTCTGAACACTCATGTCACATCAAATGTCGAATAAAAGTTGTCGGAAACTAGTAAACTCAAATAAATTACTATTCAACTGAAAACAAGTCAGTAAACGTCACAAAATAATTTGGACACTCTATCATGATGACGAAAATAAAGTATCAAAGTAGGAGAACCAATTACACTCCTCCAAACCCCATAATTTTCCTTGAATGTGAATGTTACTACACCCGAACTCACCCGAACCAATTTGTAAAATGTGTGTACTTTGCGTGTCAACCTAGCCAGGTCTAAATCCCGGTGGGTTGAAATGAAATTATAATTTCATTTCATTTCATAATCTTTCAAACGAGTATATATTTGGCATGAGAGGGTTGTGCTTGTGAGTGTGTGAATTAACAGTATGAAGTATGCAGTAGTAGTAGTAGCTAGCTGTACGTACCAGTGACAACTTAATTACCTACTCCACTTTATAGAGTAAACTCAACTCAAAGTAGTCGACAAGGCACAATTAAAGGGATTCCACTTCCAACAATTAAGTCATCATCATCATTCATCACCTACAACAAGACATGTTACAATTTTCTCTCCCCTTAATCCATGAGTGTGGGTGCCTAAACCGTTGAGATCAAAATTAGCGTGAACCCCAAGGATTCATTTGTCCATTTAGAAAAAAAAACTATGGGTAGTAGCAGTAGTAGTAGTAGTACATAGTACATGATGTTTAGTTAATTACCCACACCAGTCACAGCCACCCACAGTCATTAGCCACTGCCATCACATTTCCACACAACATTAATATTAACCTGATTAACTTCTTTCTTCCCTCCTTTAATTCACTTACAAACAAACTAATCCAAGAGTGAATGCTTGCAGAATTTAATTTACTAGATGCACTGCACTGCACAACAGCACAAGGCAGGCACACGCAACGACCACATGTTACATATATTATTACAAAAAAAAATATTCAATACACGAAATACGATGTGGAAAGACTAATCTTCTTTATAAGTAGATCAAGTACCCTCTCAATTCTTTATCAATCAAATCCGACAACTCCGGAACAAATGGTAGAACGTAAGCATAGAAGAAGCAGATGCAAATTGGGAAAAGTAATCTCAATCGTCAAATCTTTTCCTTTCGAATTCGAATCATCTTGATTCCTAGACAAGGTAAAGTAAACACGCAGGGCGGCAGGAGCATAGTGTGCACAATAATCATTTCATCGCATGCATGGCATACGCATAGCCCTTACTACAAATTGCAACTACAAAGAACCAATTTCCTTTCCATTTTAAGAGAAGATGAATGCGGACGTACGTACAAACGTACAAGTACAAGAATAGAAAAATAAAATAAATGTTGATTCTGACTTTCGACTCATCCTTCCCATTTTCCATCCTCATCTCATGAGAGAAAACAATATATAAAATGTGCACGAGCTCATTCAGTAGCTCATCTGATAAGACTCAAATATATTTATTATTTTTTCAAGAAACCTCTACATCTACATCCTACATCTACAAAAACAGAACAGAGTTGTGCGTACACGTACAGTACGTACAGCATTACATTCCAAATCCTTTCTCTCTCTCTCTGCCTCTCTCTCACCCTCAAGACTTCAAGATCACGTTCGATGCGAAGAAGAAACAAAGAGGCAAGAGGGATATCAGTCAAATCGATCGCGATCTTCCCTTTCCGCAAGCAATGAAAATGAAAAACGACCAAAGTCGAGCACAATATTAGTTCTTCGACTCCAGGGACTCGGTTTATACTATACGTATGCGTACGTATGTTAGAGTCTTGTGTGTACTTTTTTAACCCTCAGGGGTTTGTAGTTTTGACATTTTTTACAGCTTTTCTCTACCTAGGACAATTTACTATTTATATCGAATATGTCAAATATTGTCTGGAGTATTTCCCCTTTTAGCCATGTCACATGTGATAGCTCTTCAACTCTCAAAGTAATTGTCAAATATATCCCTATAAATAAAAAGTACACAAATACACGTGCGTGGACTAGAACATAGACAAGGTAATCCATTCCAATCTTCTTTACGCTGAATGTACTTATGTATGTACCCACACACACATACACACGGTATTTCATTCACCACTTTTCATGTTTCATGTTTCACTAAAAGGGAAAGTCTACAAAAGTTAGATTTCCAATTCAACTCAATCCTCCCCTGTCCTGTCGTCCCGTCTATCCAAAACCCATAAAGTATTAAATATCCTACACATGATAGAGTGGTCTATAAATAGTTGAGGGATTTACTTTCACGCTGGGCTGGAGTGAGGGGGTAGTAATTCTAGTAGGTGAGTAGTGAGTGGTATGTGGGTCAGGTCAAGACTAATCGAATCGAATCCCACCTAACAATAACAACTGTCATCCCAGTCAGTACACCACAAGTCTATTAATCCTTTCTGTTGTTCACCTCTCAAATTATTTATTAAAGATGAAGATCCGACACCATAGTATAAGAGAGATCTGAATCACTAAAGTAATAATATCCTACTCATCGTCATAGAATGATTTATAGTTAGACCTGTCAATCTGAGATACTTACAGAAAATTATTGCTTATTAATTTTAAAAGGGTAAGTGTCGGACGGAATAGGTACATGACGTATGTCCAATAGAAAATTAGCCAAAAAATTAACACGTAGTACCTTACAGTTAATCTGCCTGCACTTTTAACCCACCATATGTTAAAATAATTTCACCAAGTGTTAGACCTACATTTACATTGTATGTACGTAATCACATGCACATTGCACACTTCATAATAAACTAATTCGTATTGTCTTTGTCTTCGCCCATGCTGTCTACTCGCCAAAAACAATGTGTGGAGTGTCCTAGTGCTAATAATAGATTAGAGAGTTGTAAAATGAAATCATGATTACGAAAAGGATATCTAACATAGAAAAGTTAAACGGTGGGGGTATTAAGTATTATTGCATATAAATTATGCCCTGTAGACGTCCTCGAGTCCAACATTAATGTTGACTTTTCCTCATGTTCATGTTATACGTCAAATCCTGAGAGAATACCACCCGTGTTATTGTTTGAAGAAGAAGTAGAAGCAGAGCAGCAGTAGTCTGTTGGGTTATAGAGTTAGAATACGAGCAACGAGCACACACACATAAACTTTTGTTGTGCTACACGAAACTCAACACTAAAATACTATAATTTACAACACTTTGGAAAGAGAAGACTGACTGAAGGAGGAGTAATAGCAATTTTGGTTTACGATACGTCATTAGGGGTTACGTAAAGTGTGTTATCTTTTACAAGAAAGAACTGCCACCAACATAGAATGGAATGGAATGGAATAGAATAGAAACAACCACTACATCTCCGTCGAGGATTAAACTATGTAGGTACAGTAGGTAGTAGGATGTGGAAAAAAACAAACAAAAAGCGTTCGAAAGAGATAAACAACATTTTCCTCGCAATTTATTTTATGGGAGGATTATATCATCCACTCTCATTCCAAATAACAGAAAAAGAAAAAGAATGGGAACTTTACTCTTTTTTCTTTGCCAATAAACAATACATATAAAACAAACTTTCCAGAATCAATCTACATTTTCAATTTTCATTGCATGGAACTGCATTCAAATTGAGTTAATTTATTTTATAACCATTCAAGGACATTTGGATTTAGTTTGATTCGTGGAGCATAGAGTTAGAGTAAAAAACTTAGTTGAATATTTTCCCAAAGTTAGTAAATTCAAAGAGAAAATATCATTGTAAAATCTTGAATACAATTTAGTATTCAAAATCTGCTACCAGTCCTGTCCTAATCAATCTCTTTCCCATAATGATCAAAATCAAACAAAAGAACTAACTAGCTCTCATATCATTCCTAACTTTTGAGGTTAATTTCTTATGTTTGATTATACAAGTTTCTAACCCCATTTTCCATCAAAATCCTTCCCGTCCGTCCTTCCCACTTCACTCTCAAATTCAAAGGGAAAAGTAAAGCTACTACTCTACGGGGACTCGAGAAGAATTAATGAATTTCATTGTATGGAATCCTTTCAATTTATTCTTGTTCTATTTCACACTCCTAGTACGTAGTCAAACTATGTCAGTTCAAATATACGTCCGTACGTACGTACACTACTGGTTTTTGCTCTTTGACATTATTATTGAAGAGTAATGTTGAACTCAAAACTGAGTAAACTCATCAGAGTTGAACTCTACTACGTTTTAGCGAAAATGCTAATGGGTCTTGGAAAGTACTCAAGGGAGTCAACACCCAACCTAAAGTTTATAAATAGTGAATGAGTTAGTTTCATCTGGTCTAGAATAGTCTACAACAGTCTACCTTAATCCATTGCATTCATTTTCTAGACATTACGTCCCATCCCATACATCTATATCATCATTTCCATAGAACTAGAACTGGTTTAGTAGTTTAGTTTGAAATACAAACTAAACTGAACACGACCCGTATGAACAGAACAGAACAGAACAGACCCACCCGACCCAACCATGAGAGAGAAAAACCTTTTGAACCAAAAATTGACTACCACTTCTTTCTGTAATGTGTGAAAGGGAAATGAGCCAAATTCTCATGTAATGTATTATACCTCCCTCAAAATCCTCTCATAAACAATTTCCCTAACCTACTCGTTCATTTCAATCCCAAATCCCATCCATCCATTCCATCCGTCCTTCCTGACCTCATCCTCATACATTTGTATTAACTCGCTCGGGTCAACCCATTCATGTACCATTTGCAGTGCATTTCTAATTGTAAAGAATTAAAACAGCCGGAACGTGTGTGTTTGCAGGACGGAAACGTTTCATGGATATCACAATATTTCCA
Organism: Protaphorura tricampata; assembly: GCA_034698835.1. Classification (NCBI taxonomy): domain Eukaryota; kingdom Metazoa; phylum Arthropoda; class Collembola; order Poduromorpha; family Onychiuridae; genus Protaphorura; species Protaphorura tricampata. The sequence goes on along the minus strand of JAQGCB010002858.1, from coordinate 2,434 downwards.
AAGCAAAACATAGTGCACAATGCAATTCTATAAAATGTTTTTAAAAATGAATCAGGTTGTACATGTGTGAAATAAATATGGTCCTCTTCAGAATGCGGAAACTGGATTTTACACATAAACAGTACTAAAGTATCATTCGAATGAATCAGTAAATGCTACTGAATATTATGCTACTTGTAGAAAATCCTGCAGTGACATCTGAAAAACAACCTATTTAGATATACGTTTATAAAAAAACTACTAGAAAAATTTTAAAATGTCGGTTTGCTTAATATCTGAAATTATTTGCTCCCATTTCATCAGCTGAACCAGACCCCAAGACCCCAATGTCCCTCCGGACCTTATTGTCCCCTCCTGACCGAGACCCTGAGATAGTCATTTTTTTCGGCCTACGTGACTCATGGCCACGTACCTTACGTCAACATTAACATTACATTGAATCCCAAGACGTTCTTGTTCTCACACTCCCTGCTGTTCCCCTGTCAATTATACCCACCACCAAACGAAGTTTTAGATTGGGAAATTCACTTTTTCACTTAAGTTCTCAGGAAAGAAGCCATGCAAAACAAAACTCACTCCCGAAAGGAAATGAGAACCAGATATAAAAACAAGTCTCATCCCACTGACTCAACTAACAAAATAAAAAGATCCACTTGAAAAGATTATATGAATCCAACAATCCGTGGAATAATAATGTAATACTTTCCTCTAACCTAAAGACCCAATACCTCTCTGCCCCACAAGTACAAGTACATACATTATAAATAATGCATAATGCATCTACATTTTCCAGGACTCCTTAACACTCACTTTCAATGTTACCCTTTGTTTGATTTGATGTGTTTTAAAAACCATGAAATGAAATCGTATACATTTGGATAAGGTATGCTAATCACGTAAACCATACAAAATAATTCATATGATACTCATGTATTTCTGGGACACTTCATAATACAATTCACGTTTTTCATCTGACCCATACTTAATTGAATACAACACATTAGACCGGAAATTGGATAAACGTTAGTGTTCTATGAAACTGCGTGACTTAAGTACTTCATTAATGGAAAACAAAACAAAAAAAGCCTTGTGTAACGCTACGCTTCTCAAACCGTAAATAGACCTCCCCAGTGCAGTGGGATTGAACAAAAAAAAAATTCCAGTGAACAGAACCATACTGTAAAAAAAACTTCTTAAAATTCAGAGGAACAAAATTTTTGGATTTCTATTCCATTTCCGCCCCGATTTTTTCAACCTCATACATAGATCAAAGAAAGATCTTGAATCTCTCAAAAAATTCAATTCTCCACACACCGCACAAGCCAACCCTACCCCATCCTTATCCAGCCCCTAAAAAACCTCCCTAAGCCAAAAGCCAAGGATAGGATAGAAAAAAAATAAAAAGTGAAGATGTAACCCTCTTTGAGTCTCACAAAAAAAATAGAAAGAAACTTACTACTTTACAAACCTTGCACAGAAGACCTACTGAACCTTTACAATCAGTCAGTCAAATCTCTCACTTTGAGGCTTGGGCTTTAGGATTTTGGGAACTCAGTTCAGATCCTTTCTCAAAAGAGTAAAATTAATAATACCAAGAGGAGAAGTCCCTACTTACTACTCCCAACTCCAACTATATAGGGGTGATAAAGCCAAGCCGAGCCGAAAAAGGATAAATAATAATAATGATAATAATAGGAGTATTAGATGTATCCTCTATCCTCATTTAATATGAACGAAATGTGTACCCTCTCCGAATTGTTGATTTACTACCCACCTTTCTTTATTTCTTTTCTCAAAAGAAACCACCACGTTTACAGCAATGGGAACATGCAACAATCCAAGCACACACACAAAAAAATATAAAATGCTCAAAATAATTCTCAATGTTTCAATTGAAATCGTGTTGTGTAAAGTAAAGGGTGGTTCCTCTTCTCACTCACCGGATGCGAACGTCCGATCCAATCACATCACACACAAAATTACACGACCGGGACTGAATTTTAAAATACATACAAGTTTTTATATTATTATTTTTATATATCAGCCTGTAGTAGCAGTACTTTAATACTTGCTTGTTAACTAATGATAGTCAACCTTCAAACACCTTAGGCAGGCTTACCATCCCATCCCTATCATCCCAACCAATTCATTTTTGAATGGCAAGGCGTATCATTTTCCCAATGTAATGTACAAGTATAATTCTTTCAAAACAATCAGACATGAATAATACAAATTATGTTCCTCAAACCAACAACATCGAATAGAAAAGTAGTCATCAAAAAATGCATCAAATTACAACAATAGCAAACAGCACAATAAGTGCTGCCTGCCGCAATCAAATCAAGTAGGTAAACATAAAAAAAGTTTGAATTGATGCATGCTTGCATCGACCGTGTGGATTGCACTGATTAAACACTTATCATAATAATTTACA